>MU827334.1:0-267500 GCA_029204205.1 Desmophyllum pertusum | reverse complement strand
GTGAATATACGTGGAAGACTGGGCGCGAGTTGTCAAGTGATATACCAACGCCATAATTAGAGTTCTTCCAGTAAGAAACTATTTCTCCACCGGTTTGTTCAGAGTATACCCACGCGAGCAGAGTGATGGAATATCTAGACAAATAAATAGAGGATATTACACGGCGGTGCGAAGATATGAATTTTATTTTCCGCGCGTATGATATGTTAAGGCGGGGGTACACGTCAATTTTAATGAAATTTTAAGAGGTTTAAAGAAGGGATAGAAGAAAACCAGAGGGGGGGGGGGGGGGCATAAAGTAAAATCAAAGCAAGGATAGGGGGGCTCAAGGTAAAATAAGTCACTCAAGAGAGGGCGGGCTTAACATTTTATTTCAAGTACATATTACATTGGCGAATCCATACCTATTTATAAGGTGGGGACCGAAAAATTTCCCGACCTGAAAACAACACACATGCTCTTTTCCTTCTGCTATGGCTCTGTTGTACATTGCTACGGAGGTGATGTTTGTTCCAGACGCGGATGTCCAACAATTAAACATGTAGTAGGAGCTCTTTTTCTGTTATAAGACTTTAATCCACAGGTGCGTGCAGAGAAAATGCAGGTACTTGTATAAAGGTGTGTGTATACTGTGAGGGGGGGTATTACCTAATATTTTCCTACCTGAAGCCCATTTTCCAACCCCCCCTCCTGATAATTATTGCACAGTCCCTAATGGTTAGCGCGTTGAAATCCGGTCCGGGTTCTAGCGTTGGTCGGGGTAATTGTGTTGTGTTCTTGGACAAGACACTTTACTCTCATAGTGCCTCTCCCCACCCAGGAGTATAGGTATCAGCGAACCTGACAAACATTCTGCGGGGTTACCTGCGATGCACTAGCATCCCATGGGCTTTTAGACAGACTTTAACCTTGTTTTCTAAATGTTACCTTGTATCCAGAGCATGTGATCCATTGAGATATATAAAACTGGGCGGGGACCGAGATCCTGTGAATGCGTACGAGCCACCAGTTTCACCGTACACCCCTGGGGCGGGGTTGGAGTTGAAAATTGTTCCTGCAGGATTTTGAAGCGAACTGGTATCATTTGCTCCAGTTGATGACTTCAGAGGATAATACCCCACGGGATCTGGAAGGAATTCTAGAATAGAATATTTTTTGTTGAACATCAAAATAATCCAAACAAAAACACACACACTTAACAATGTTTCCAAGGAATATAACTTATAGGATGAGGTTCGTATTGAGGAAATATTGGTTGAGTTCTTTTTTTTTAATTTTATAGAGATGAAGGCCTCAGGGGCCCAGTTGTTCAAAACACGATTAAGCTAACCCAGGACTAGCGCGAATATTGATTTCAGTTTTGTAACTTTTCAGTGAGGTTTTCTGTTGATATTTTTTGTATTTCAGTTTTGACTTTGACTAATGTCAAACTCTACAAAATATTAGCCGTGACAATTGTGTTTTACAAGAAAAATTAAAACCTCGATTAACTTTTAATCAGTCCTCGGTTAGTGTTAATCCGCTTTCGAACAACCAGGCCCAGGTCCATATACTTGCAAGAAAGGAACAAGGTTTTGGTAACTTTTGGTTGATTGATTTAAAAAAAAAAAAAAAACTTTTGGTTGATTTCATCAACTCTTTCATCATCATTTTCATCAACAATTTCTGGTCAACAATTTCATCATCAGCGTCAATTATAGCAAAGACAATCGCAACAAGATAAAACTGCAAAGAAGCCGTAGTCATATGATTCATAGACTGCAAAACAGTCGTACTTTTTGCGTTGGTCTAACGAATGCGCGCGGTCTTCGAATGAAAGGTTTAGGTAGGTAGGTATAGGTAGTTAGTATCTTTATTTATAGAGGAGCACGTAATAGCGAGGCTAATAAACTTGTGGCCCTCTAAGATGAATTGGAGCGAGTGTGAAAACGGAGAGTGGAACTGAGGAGAGACGCACTCGAGGATCCACGCTTTGGCGTTTCGCGCCTTGCGACCAGCGATTTAGAGAAAAAACGACTGTTTTGCAGTCTATATGATTCAGGGGCCCCCTGTATAATTCAGAAACCCTTTCCTTTTCTTATGGCTCACAAGTCTAGCTATAGCTGGAGGTTCCCACCCAAACATTACCAACCCTTTTCTCGCGATGGGCCGTAAACAAATGAACCACTTGCAAGTTGAGTAAACAATTATTTTTGACTGAACGTTTTAATAAAAAGAAAATAGCATGACAGTAAAGCACAATAGCATTAGACATGCATGTCGATACACCATGAAGTAGTTTATTGTTAAGATGTAGTAGTAAGGTGATGAGTTGTGACTAAATTGAATGAATGAACGCCGGAAGAGCTGCTGGGGTAAATAACTACAATTAGGTCCTTGTGCCTTCCTTACCCAGAGTAGCCTGTTTCAGGCGTTCGGATAGTGGGGGAGCGACGCGAAAAGACGCGCGTAGCGCGAAGAACGGCGAGTGAATAATAGGCGTGGGGATTGGGGAGAGGGGTCTTTTTCGCGTCTCTCCTCCACTATCCGAACGCCTGGAACAGGCCATACCCAGAGACGCGATAAGGACACAATATTTAGTTTAACTCCCTTCTATAACAATCCGTGGCTCAAATATAAATGGGGTCAACGATTTTACAAATGGTGACAAATGAAATAAACAAAGTGGTTGTCAATAAACTGAAAGAGAGAAAAAAGTACGTTGAGAATTTAGTGACAAAAGTAACTACAGTCGACGTTCTCGATCTGAGCAGACACTCTCATAAGCGGACAGCTCTACTTACCACCGCCTTGACAAAACCCCGTTTGAACTCTAGCTCATACAAACCCTGTATTCACACATTCCCGTAAGCGGCCAGCTCCAGTTGCGGACACTTTTTCTACTTCCCGAGCGTGTCCGCTTAAGGGAGCCGTTCGACTGTACTTTTATCATCAGTTTGTTTTCTCACCTCTCTGACCTCTACAGCTGCTTAGTAGTCCACAAAACGTACAAAACAGCAAAATAACTTGCTGCATCTTTAAAAAAAAATGACAGAGATTCAAACAATCATATCCATGTTTAAAAGCTGATGCAAATTACGAAAAAAGCTACGCTAATGCTTGCGGTCTTAAATTAGAACCGCATTGGTACACTGCATGATTCTCACCCCAGTAATTATTTCAGAAAGCTGCTGTGCAATTTACCGGCTCATTCATTATTTACTGGGTTAAGATATGACTGATGAAAACGTTTTCATCACAATTTCATTCATCTTAGTAGCATATTAGCATATATGTCCGAAATTTCAAATGTTTTGTGGCTATTAGGCTAAGTGGTCAATAATATCGGAAAAGTGTGTGAAAATACCATATGTTATTTTACCAGCTGGATATCTATATATATTAAGTCACAATAGATCGTTTTCACGTGACGTCATCAAACTGCTAAATTCAAAACTATTGATCCTACAAAGCTGTTCTTTCAGTATATTCTATACATCAGTGTCGTTAGTTGCTGGGGAAATTTTTGTACCAGCAGATTGCTTCGTTTTGGAGATAAAGCGTTTTGAAATTTGAGACGGCCTGGCTCAACGTGACCTGAAATGTTACACAAACCAATATTTTCGCACATTTAAATACTTTTCTGATTTGCTAATAAGTTAAAAATGATAACTAAAGCATTCAGAAGTGAAAACGTATGACTTCGGTAGCAAAATCATTTTTATTCTCGCAGACATTTTTTGGCCGCCATATTGGTGGACAAGTGGTCCACCAATATGGCGGACTCATACTAAGTTCTGTAATTTTCCGAATATTGTTTTCCCAATAACTTCGTTGCAATGAACACTGCCACATCAAAACTTGGGGAATATATTTATTTACACCTACTCTACAATCTCTGAGTTTGTAGATGTTTTTGGTGCACGCAAAACGATCTTGTTATTTTGGTGAAACGATCTATACTAGAGTTATTAACTGGTAGTTGAACCTGTACTAGTGCAACCAAGCGTTGTTAAGACCACAAGACTGGTTAAGTTTGAACATAAAATGCTATGTATAGTGTATAATCATTTTGTTTTTGGTATTGACAACTGCAGTAAAGCGCAAATTCAAATGGTATGATATAAAAAAAACCTGTGAAATTCACATGAATACTGGTTGGTATCTAAGCAACCAAAAGCACAAATTTAACAAAACACACAAAATAATGTCTTGTTTGAACAAAATTGTCCTCACAGAAATTCCGCAAAATTAGAAAATTGCAAGCTATTTATCAGGCTCATCCGCCGCGGATTTTTGTTGTTGTCTTGTTTTTACCCTGTGCTGGGTGCCTTAACAAAACCGTAAAAGTCGTATTCGATATTTTCACATTTTTATGCATTAAATATTCATGTAGATTTGCTACCACAGCTTCTTAAAAAGGCATTTTAAGGATTTTGTAAATGTGAGTCAAAATTATGCAGCATTTTATTTTGTTACTTTTTACTCAGATTGTATTTTTATTTTTTAATATTGTAATACGCTTTTGATCACAATGACATGGAATTTGCGTATTATAAATACGAATTATTTTTATTATTATTAATCCGTTATTTAGCTCATACACAAGAAATTTCACGGCGATGCTCAGCGCGAGCGTAGCTTATCCACATAACATTCAGTGATTGTTTGTTGGATAACGACCTAAGCGACTCCATGTTGGTTTTTCAATAGAGCTGAATATCTCTCCAGCGACCGCCTCCAAATAAAATTGTGATATCAACCTGATGGGGCGCATGTAATGTTATTATCCAATTCTACAAGGTACTGATACGCTGTTTTATTACCGTGAAATAAGCAAGCTTCGCTGCAGGTATCTAATACTGAGTTGCTATTTTCCGTCGTATAGCAATAAATAAATTTTTATCTTTTTTCCCGCAGTTTCGTATCATGGCAGAATGCGGCCCAATACTCGTTGTGCCATGTGCACGTTTTTGAAAAACTGCTGACAAGTTGCGAATTCGATCGCTTACAGCATCAGTAACAATCTTTGAGTAATTTTGACTGCGAAATACACGTACGTATAGACGTTCCTACAATTACAGTATATGACTTATAACAGAACCTTATTAAACGCGCATGCAATATTGTATAGTTATTTTGTGCATAATTGGTCGATAAGATATTTATCTTCGCCAAACGTAAGATTAAACATTTCTGGCCGGTCGTAACTCTCCTTACGCTTGTAATAAATAAAATTGGATATTTATGTTGAGCTCTTCCAAAGTTAACTTCAACTGCTACCATTTTTCAGATTTTTGCATGTCTTTGAGAAACTAAGAAAAAACCCCAATCATTCTAATCTACCAGAAATCTACCGGCTGTAAGCTGTATTTAAGAATTAAGTGGAATTCCAAAACAATTTTAAATGAGTATCGCTTAATTCAAATCCCGGTTAATTAAAATATTTTGAAGCTCCAATTTTCACTGAAAAAAAAAAAAAAGATCCGACATTATTATTCTCATGAAGGTTTGTTTTGGCCTATTTGAAGTTAATCAGTAAAAATCCATACAACGAATTGTTTTAGAACAAATATAGCTTCCCTTCGTGTATATTGAAATTGCCATATACTTACCGTGATAACCTTTGGTATCTCGGTTATTTCACGTTGATCACACAGTATAAGTCATGCAGTGCGGCTATACCTACATTTATGGACCAACTTTAGTTCTGTTGCTTGACATCACCGGCTTTACTGACTATTTACTTATCTGTCAAAATTGCAACGTTAATTACACATGCGTCACGTGACCATATCTATTATTTACTGACCAAACACTCATTAAACACCTTCCTTTGCAAATTAAAAACTGCCCTAACTCCACGTATACATCATATACGCACGTACGCGTGTGCATTTCTCTTCTTTAGCAAAACTTCATAAATTGTTTACAGAAAACAAGTTTGTTTTCCAACTTTGCACTTTTCATGGTGAACATACACTGTATTGATTTTGTCTCGGAAATTAGAGCTCGGTGAAACATTAGCCGTAATAGTGTCAAAAATTTAAAACTTCATATTGAATGTCGTACCTTATATGCATATTTAATAAACATCTTGCACCATTTTCCATGACACTTAAAGTTGATTAATGTCAAAATATAAAATGGACGAGAGTAGAAAAATAAATTGTCAGAAATGCCCCAAGGGAAATGTTTCTTCTTCTATCGAAATAATTATAATAAAGTGTGTAAGATATTGAGGTAGGTCAGGTATATATACAATTAGGCAAAGATAGAGAGTGCAGATTAGCCCCGGGGGGGGTGGGGGTACTCCCTTATATAAGCTATATAGGTATGTGCGGCGGCCAAAGGGTATGGTTTTTGAGCCGTTTTGGTCTGAAATAGGGTATAGATTTTGACCATTTTGGTCTGAAATAGGGTATGTTTTTTGCACTCTGGCCTGGAATTTGGTTTGGATTTTAGACGAAATTATTTTTTACCATTAACATCGGGGAGTTTGAAGTCCTTTACAAATGTTTGCGCAAATGGAATCCATTCCTGGGTAGCTGAAGTCATGTATTAGACACGTGTACTAATTTTATAGGTCTGAAATAGGGTATCGATTTTTGGGTCAGGTCTGAAATAGGGTATGGAAAATCACATATTTTGGTCTGAAATAGGGTAAGGGTTTCAAGAAGCAGGCCGCACACCCCCACCAAAAATTTCAGGGAGTACCCCCCCCCCCCCCCCCGGAGATTAGCTTTTTTCTATTTACCAAAATTAATGACCGTCAACAACTCGTTTTAAACAGACGGCCGTTCTGGATGTGCATAGCCATCCAATAAGCGTTGCCGATATCGCAATAAGGAAGTGATTTACTTGTTCAACACAATGAAAGGTTGATACAAATGCGGCCGGCGTCCAAGAAAAAAGTGCTCAATTGAAAAGGATAAAAAAAGAAGACCTAAAACAAGATTTAACAAGTTGAATATTATAGTAGTTATGCAATTAGATAAAGAGAGACCACACTGTATGTCCACCTGTTGTTCGATAAATATACCGGAAAAATTATTTTCATTTTATCATTTAATATTTGGTAAAATGTTAGTTTCTCGTTAAATTTCAGTTATTTTGTAGTCGGTAACGACTGAGTGCTACATTTAGAATTGCACCTGAACTGACTCCCTTACAAAAATTTTAAAGGTTTTAGCCAGAGAATGGATACAGCACAAAGAACATTAATATTTACATTTACAATGTAAATATTCAGTGCTCTAGTTAAGAATGTGTTAAGTTAACTGGTAAAGTAATATTAAAATAGTCAAGGGTCAGTCGACAAGGAACCAAACTTCCTCGCTAGCTAAATATGCTCCCCAAACTAGTGTTGAAAAAATGAGATTTTTATATTTTTTTCCAACTACCTCGTATAACAATATTTCAGTTATTTCTCAAGTACTGCGTTCATTAGGGACTCTTGACAGTTGCTAATTAACCCGACTCGACGTTGTCAACACTTTTAACATTAATTTTACTAAAATTTTATTTTTACTTCGAACCGACCTCCATCTCATTTTCTAAGAAAGTGAGAAAAATCTACAAAAAAATCGCTTGGGGATTTTCCGTAACAAATTAAAATTCTAAAATACGGTCAGAGTTTTAGTTCTGAGTCAGAGGTTTTGTAAAAAACTAATTAAAACTATGTCGGTGGCTGTTTATAGTTCATTGATTAGAAAAGGCTTCCATTGACACTTTGTTGAAAAAGGCGTATTATTCATGAAATAAGTAAATTATCCATCCTGACAGTGTTAACCACAAATGTCAATAATGTTTGGTAAATTTTAATTTGGTAATAAAAATGTATCTTATTTGTGCATATTTTTGGTAATTTATATTGCATGATGTTTCTACGATTTTACCGTTTTGTAAGCATATGATGGGATAACCTCGGTACAGTAAGAAGTGCATGCTAGTCTAACGGAAATGTTTTGAGTTCAATTATTTTTCAATATTTAATTTCATACTATAAACTAATTTTCAATAACGGCAACTGTTCTAATACACAGGCCAAATAACAATAAATAAACTTGGGTAACCATGGTTACCTAAGGCTAAAAACGCCGCTGTCGAGTGTTGCTGATTCGCGCGCTTTCGAGAATAATCGAACATAAAACAAAACGTTCATACGACGTATGCTTCAGAAACGGGCCTTGTTTTGGCTTCCCTTCGTGGTATATAATTAAGGAAAATAAGATTTTTTTATTATTGTCTTCCTCGCATTGTTACAGATTTTTCGTAATTAGATCCTCAGTTCCGTGTTCCTATATCTCCATTTTCTAGCCCAAATTGTGGACAAACGCCAAAACGGATACGTGTGCGTATTTTACTTCGCAAATAGTGAACATATTGGGTGCTTTTTTTAACTTTGGACCGGCACATGCAGTAATCTCGTTCTAATGGCCGTACTTTTTCCTGGTAACGAGCCTCAGCCACATGTCACAGCGTATTTTCCCGCCGTTTACACATTATCCACAAGTTGTGGAATGCATGAGCTGCTATATCAAACATCTGCTCTCATGACGATGTAAAGGGAGTGGAACTAACTCCGTTTCGCATACCAGGCATATTGTATTTTTTTTCAAGCCTGTCTCAATGTTTTGAAATTTTGAGGCTACTTTAAAACTACTCGGTGAAAGTTTTTCTTTTTGAAATATTCTGTAATCGACAAAACACACATTTTTGTGAAGTGTTAAAATATTTCTATTGATGAGGCTTAGAGACACTTTTTTCCCATTAATTTAAGGTGGCTCTGAACCCAGTCGGCTCTGTTTTGTCGATTAGACAGAAATATATAAAAAGATAATTTTTTATCGAATAGTTTTAGGAAAGGAAGAAAAGATAATAGTCTGAGAACGACAGGAAAACACGCAGCAAAGTAATAATTATTTTTCATTGTGCTGCGCCATCCTTTCTTTTTCTATTACTGATCACCACAAGGCAACTTCGCACATATTCAGTTGTGTTATTAGCACAGTGCAGAGTGACATCCTGTATATTTTTGGCAGTTCTTTTAATAAATTTATTTCTAAAATGAATCAGTCATTTATATCACAGAATTAAAACAAACTACATCAGAAATAGTGACAAGACATTTCCTTGTGCAGGATATATCATCTCAACCCAACAAACGAATTACAGACGTTGTAAGGTAAAAAACTTTAATTCAACAAGGTGGCTCATTCAGCTCCAAGGCTGGTATCCAGAGGGCCCTTCATCTAAAAAATACACTACAAGCTAAAAAGATTAAAAAATACTATGCTAGTTACAATAAAATCTAAAAAGTACGTTAATTAAAAATTGATGATAAAAATGATTTTTTTGCTAGGCGGCAAAAAGTCTGAAAGTCTCAATTAGTGAAATCAAGCATGATTGATATGTGACATGAGGCATCAGGAAATTTATTTTCATTTTCAAGTAATTACATTGCGGCTAAGCAAGAACAACCTTTAATTAATACCGGGGGGGGGGGGGGGGAGGAGGAGGGATGTACCGCCTTATTATATACGGGTATGTGTCGCCCGATAGGGTATGGTTTTTGAGGTGCTCAGTCCTTAAATAGGGTATCCTTTTTGGTACTGTGATCCTTATATAGGGTTCCTTTAAATTGTATTAGCTAAATTGCAGTACCTAAACGCCCAGCTAAACGAAAAAGATATGGTCTGTTAAAACTGAACTATCCGCTGAAGCTTCCCATGTACAGAAAAGAAATAAAAACGACCTGTTCACACAATTCTGAGTTATTGTTTTTCGGTTTCGGTTTGGGGCTTAAAAAGGTATCAATGTTCGATTTTCTATTTCAAAAAGGGTCAGGGTTCAAGAACATTCGCGGCACACACCTATCCTAAATTTACGGGAGTACCCCCCCCGGGAATTAATACGGCGTTAATTGTTTTTCACATCCTGCCCGATTGTCAACGGAAGTTTCTCATATCTGTGGATCTCTTCCATCTGTATTTCAGTACGCGTAAGTAACTGGCGATTTTGAATAATAATATATCGACGAGAACGTACGTTGCCATCGGGTTTTTAAAGACAATCGCTGGAAAAAAATACTCATCAACATAACAAACCACTCCTTGTATCATGACGTCAAGCAATGCCGCCATCATCATCTGCAGTATTATTTCGATTGAAAGCATATTTATTTTAATTGGAAATATTTTTACAATTTACGTTTTCTGGACTCACCGAAAACGCCTGAAGCGAACCTCGTTTCTTCTTATAAACTTAGCTGTCGTGGATCTCCTTGTAGGAATAACTGAACCAATAGGAATAGTAACAAAGACAATTCCAAGGCATTTTGATGAAGATGGACTCCTTGTATCGACTCAAGACAATGTTTGGTCCATACTTCCAACAATGTTCTCATGTTTATCCTTGTTCTGCCTTGTTCTCGTCTCCTTAGAGCGTGCTTACGCCGTTATATGACCTCTCCGCCATCGTGTCTCCACCAACAAATGCTATATTTGTAGCATATTTATCGTCTGGACGGCTGGAATGGTTGTAGCTTCAGTGCTTCTATTAAACGTTTTCAAAGTGTGTAGTTACTTTTTGTCTCAAATGATCGTGTGCTCAATGATCCTAGTCTCTCTATTAATAATCTGTGGCAGCTATTTGAGTATTCGAAAAAGATTTCATTGCAGACTTCCCGCCAATGGGCGAAATGACGAAGAACAAAACCTAAAACTATCCCGGACTCTGTTCATTGTAATAGCTGCATCGTTTGTTTGTTGGCTTCCAGGGAGTGTGTTGTACTTAATATATGTTACATGTCAATGTGTTGTTCCAATGTCTGTGCTTTACAGTGGAACAGTTTTAAATATCGGCAGTTCCATTGTCAATCCAGTCATTTATAGCTTTAGGATGCCAATATTTAAAGAACCACTTGGGAAGTTGAAACCAAGAAAGACCTCAAGAAAGTTTAAAGTTAACTCAGATCCTCAAGCACATTGTAGGAATAATCTACCTAAGCCAATAGTTATGCTTAATATAAAGGAAATTCCTAATGGCTAAAATTGTATTATTGAAATAGAATTGAATGCATTTTATGCACCACATCTATGCTTTTTATGACACTTTGCACGGTTTTGGCAATGTACGCGGTTAACCCTTTCACTCCCAGAGTCCCTGTTCTTATTTCTTGTCCATTTTTCTTGGTTGTGCTAGTTATTATCTGTGCAGCATATATTCTCATATGTTTACAAACGCGTCAGAATTTTCCCGAAGGTAGAAACGAGAGACGAGCACAGCAAAACAAGAAATTGACAAAGACATTGTTAATCGTTACGTTTCTTTCGCTTATCTGTTGACTGCCTGCTCTAATCATGTCGTTTATTAGTGTGATTCATTTTGGACTGCTGCATTCCTCATTTTATCTGAATGTTCGTCGTTTTCCAAAGCTTTGCAATACGCAAACTCTGTTGTAAATTGCATAGTTTATACCTTCCGGATGCCAATGTTCAAGTCAGAAATTAAGAAATATATGCTTTTCTAAACTTACTCGAGCGAAGGATGCGGATCGCAATCAAGAAATATTGACAGTCCCCAAGCAAAGCAGATAGATGGACGATTTTAATTTACAATATTTTGACACCAAACTATAAGATATCCATGTAGTTTACTGACGTCTTTCACGAATAAATTAAACTCCCTTATTCTACAGCCCTGATTTATAAATTTCATAAATAAGCCAAAAAATCCGCTATACCATAACGAATTAGTTAATTAACAAATAAAGAAGCCAAAACCATGTATTATACTGTCATAAAACACGACGGGTATTTGAGAACACGAGAGAAATTTAGAAAACATTCTATATTTCTCAAGTGTTCTCAAATTGTTCCCGGAGTGTTTTATGACAGTATAATACATGGTTTTGGCTTCTTTATGTGTTTAAAATATAGATTTACGCGCGCGAAACGATAAAACACGCTTTTCTATGATTTATACTCTGATAAAACATGGTTTTTAACCAATCAGAGCGCGCGAAATTTTCAGTCTATATTTTAAACTGAAATAAATGGAACCTGTAGAATACATGCGATATTTTTCATATTTTAGGCGATAAATATGAAGGGTGTGAGTTTATCTAAGTTCAAGATATGCAAATAGTTAGAAAGCTCTTTGTTGTATGAGCTGCTTTGTGTTGATATGCATACAGCTTTTTCGAGAAAGGTTGTCGGACAAAAAGGGCACGCGACAATCCCGAAAGGTAATCTGGGATATGATCAGCAAGGTACGTTCCTGACACTGTAGCTGTCGAACCTACTTTTGTTGCCTTCTTTTAGCACTCGCAAACATACCGTATGGAAGGAGTTAGAAAAAAAAAAACATACCGCCGTGGAAGGCTTCCATGGTGTCTCGTGCCATTTTCTCAGATTTCCCTGAAATGCCGAAGTCAAGGAACCGTGAACTTAAAACTACCATAATACCTTTCGCGATTGTCGCGTGCGCTTTTTTTCCGACAGCCTTTTTCGAAACAGCTGTATATGTATAGCTTGACTCAGTCGGATATAGCTTTAATCTACTTCAGTGCAATTAAAAACCTGCAATTGTCTTGTAAATTTCCTTGGGAACACATTTACTATATTTGGACTTATTTGTGATTTGGGAAAAGAGATAAAGATAATACCGGAAAAAGAGAAATTAAAACGTCCGGTCGAATGAAGATTACAAATTAATTTTTCACATACGGGTGACTTCGTTATGGAGAGAAAACTCGCACATGCGCATTTCACAGTACTTCCTCTCTGAACCAAATTCAACAACAAGCCAAATATATATAAGCTACTTTCTAAAGAATTTCATTTCCCAAAATGGAAATTTCTGCAACAGTGACATTTTGCGTGATTTACTTCCTTGAAGCAGTGCTAACTCTTCTGGGGAACATTTTTACCATCTTTGTTTTCTGGATGCACCGAGCTGAGTTAAAACGTACTTCGTATCTCCTTGTGAACTTGGCTTTCGCTGACCTCTTGGTAGCAATTAGTATTTCATTTACCTTTAGCAGTCAAGTTAAAATTCTGGTGCAAAATGTAAAATTACAGGAGTGGCTGCCACCAGGGTTTGTCTTTCTTGTAAGCTGGGACATGTTTTGCGAAGCGTCATCTCTGCTTAATTTGTTGGTTATATCATTGGAGCGTCTTTACGCAGTTCGTTGGCCTTTCCGACATCGTACGTTAACCACAAGAAGCTATATCTACAGTCTTGGATTTATATGGGTACCTTCAGGTCTCGTGTTCGTATTACACTTCGTATTTATTTACAATTCTCAAGGCGACATTGCCGTTCTCATTTCGAGTCCATTATTTTTACTTGTCTTAGTTCTCATCTGTGCAGCATATATTCTCATTCACCTACAAATGCGGCGGCAGACTTTTCCCGAAGGCAGAAACGAGAGACGAGTACAGCAAAACAAGAAATTAACCAAGACATTGTTGATTGTCACCGTTCTTTCGCTCATCTGTTGGCTGCCGGCGATAATCATGTCGTTTTCCGCTAATTTATTGTTGACTGTCGATACTCTGCACACCAATAATATTGTTCGTATTCTTAAAGTTTTGCAATACGCCAACTCTGTTGTAAATCCCATAGTGTACACCTTTCGGATGCCACTGTTTAAGACAGAAATCAAGGAATGCTTTTCTAAACTCACTCGAGCGAAGGAAAATCACGATGCGAATCGTACTGAAGGGATAGTGACAGTTCCCAAGCAAAGCAGGCTGGACGATTTTAAATTACAATATTTTGATACCAAACTGTAAGATGTCTATAAGTTTAATGGGAAAAAATTCTCAATTTCACAGGTTGCTTAAAAATAAGGCGGAGGGATAATATTCTCACATCCCCTACCCAGAACTATAACTACAGCAAAAGGAGATTTGACTACAAAGTGGCTTACCTACGGAACATACTACCTGAAGATTTGCGAAAATGCGATTCAATCAATTTATTTAAAAATATATTTCTCAAAATCCCCGATAACTCGAACCAAAAGTCGTTTCCGTTGGATTTGTTTCACTGTAATCAGTTTACTCCCGATATTTTGAACTCCCGATTTCTCGAACCAATCTTCGTTTCCCTTGGAGGCTCAAGAAATTGGGATTCCACTGTAGATTGAAAAAATGGCCTCCCTGTTTCAGCCTTTGATGACTTGTGGATTTTGCCAATATTATCAGTTTTTGATAATGTTTTATGGTAATTTTAACTCATTTAGATCTACCACTACTTATATACACAGCTTTTATGCAAACCAGCTAAAATTGCCGTGTAAAATAAAGTTTATTATCATTAACGTCAGCTTAGTCCCTAGTCGTTCTCTTTCTCTCTCGAGCGAGCGCGAAGTCCACGAAGGGACCTGGGAACGGGTTTGCGTTCAGTCAGTCATTCGGTGACGTCATGAAATTTCGCGCCAAATCCCAAATCGAGTAAGCGGGAAGGGAACGCCTGGGTACTAGGCTGCATTAACGTCTTTCACGAATGCAATTTATTCAACAGCTCTTATTTATTTCATCAACAAGATGAAAACAATATCCACTACAGTGAAGTATCGTATTGTATGTAATGTAAGGAATTGTAAGTAGAGCATCCAATTGTATAAAGTAGCATAAGTAATCATAATACTCAATAAAGTCTTTACTTACTCAAAAAAAAAAAAAAAAAAATCCACTACAGTGCGGATAAGACGCTATCACTTCTATTGTGGCGTTGTTGTCTCTGATTCATCAGTTTCACTTCTCAATCTGAGTATATGTGACCTGAAGGTTAATTTTGCTCTGTTCCTTTTGGGGTTTGAACTGAAGGCATTTGAAACCGAGCTAGACTCAGGTTTTCGGAACTTATTGCCAACAGATGAACTCTTTTATTTCTTTCTGTCAATTTTATGTTAATAATGTAAGTTAGCTCTGAGACTGCTGTTGCTTCTGGCCAATTTCCCTTATTTGATTCTTTTATTCATGCATGTACTCTCATCACCTGTCTGCTTGACAACGTATTCAGTTGATATCTAGTTGAGGGAGAAATTAGATCTTTATCAGACTTATCATTATATGACATTAATGGCATGGCATTAAACCTGTCTGCTATAGCTAGACAACGTATTAATATTGAGGGAGAAATTAGATCTTTATTAGACTTATCATTGATTCATTACATTAATGGAGCTGAAGGAGATCCAAACTTACAAATATATCTGCAGATTATACGCACACAACGGTAAGAGCTTTATGTAAGTTCATTTTCGGAAGAAGGATTAACCGTTTATGTCATCTCGAACTCTGCACATTCAGTGCAAGTTATAAACAACGATCGTAATTTTGTCCTTAATTTCATTTTATTTCGGCTATCTCAGACTATAACTTAAAACTTGAAGTCAAATATGGTTAAAAGATAAAACCTTGGTCAATAAACCTTTCCAACAGCTACAGTAGCCAGCGGAGCCGGCCCAGGAGTAGTAAAGGACGCAAGTTGGCATGGATGGGCGCGGTGCGTTGGAAGAGTCGCTTACCAGCAGCGACTTAAGGTTACTGTAAACCTTCGTGACCATGTTACGCAAAAGGCCTCGCAAGCGCACAGTTTTAGAGTAAAGTACCCAAACCTATATATCAATTTAAAGCTTATAGAATGAAGAAACCTGTAAGATAATATTTTCCCCAAGAAAATAAAAATTGTAGCCAGTACGGTAATTTGAACACAATTTGATCGGTGTTCATAAACGTGAATTACCCGCGCTTCCATTTAGCTGTACAAAAAATCCAGTTATTACATGATATTAAGCAGGTGTTGACTGCCAAAAGTGTGTCGGGGAATTTCTTATTTCCCTCTACTTTTGAAATTACAGGCCCCAACGTAATTCACGGTGGAAGAAAATCATTACTTGAACTTTAAAATGCTTTTATTTCTTTTTGAAAACAGATATCAAAATTCCCCGACACACTTTTGGCAGTCAACATCTGCTTAATATCATGCAATACTCGATTTTTTTACAGCTAAATGGAAGTGCGGGTAATTCACGTTTTTGAACACCGGTCAAATTGTGTTCAAATTGCCGTACCGGCTACAATTTTTATTTTCTTGGGGAAATTATCATTTGACATGTTTCTTCATTGTATAAGCTGATATATAGGTTTGGGTACTTTACTTTAACTGAACTGTGCGCTAGCGAGGCCTTTTCCGCAACGTGGTCACGAAGGTTTACAGTAACCTTAATTCTACGCAGGCTATTTCCGCACCCGGGGCTGATCCGCTTTATATCAGTTTATAGAAACAACATATTGTCAGTGGTATTGGACCGGGCAATTTTTTTTTACGCCCACTTCAAGATGGCGGCAAGATGGCGGCGTTAAGACTTTTCCACAAAAAAGGGAACACAGTTAATGAATTGAGTTTATTCTAACCCACAATAACCTTATTTCCTAACACAACACAATCTAGCCGCTAGCTGCCCGAAACACTAATTTTTTAAGGCAATAACGTGCTCCCGTAACATACGTCAATATTGACCAATACTAACCGGTTTACTACGAACGAATCATAAAATCGCTACTTAACATCAAAATTTAGACCATTTTTTTAACCCAAACAGTAAAAACGTTGGCTAAATTTAAATTCTAAACTGTTGATTAACCTGAAACAATATTTAGTCGCTTAAAAAATACAAAATGTAAATGGCCGCCATCTTGAAGTGGGCGTAAAAATTTTTTTGGCCCGAGCTACAAATCATTTCCTTCCCAGATCCATTAGACGCAAATATTTGATTGCCTCAAGCAAAAAGAAACATTGATTGTACTCATAATTTGAATGTCAAAAAATATTTTCAGTCGGTTTTTAAATATGAAGAAGCTATATTTTTTGTGACACCTACTTCCTATGAATGATTTATCTTTCAAAACTAAGATAATAATAGCTTACTTTAGAAACTGGAAATCAGATTGTGATAATATACATGAAACAAATCATGAATGATCAACAATGTCAATGAAAAAGGTCTTCGCCAAAAAATCTAAAGCTTCAAAAAGATTGCAAAAGAGCCAGAAAATTATAATTATGGTTTTTCGTGGAGTTAGTCTGACTTTTCTTATAAGGACTTATTTCAGGCAAATGTACATAATAACGACTTGTATTTCAATTAAAAATTAAGAAAACAACTTGTTTAAAACAAGCCAGGTGACTTTTTCCCATCGAGGGGAGAACAAAAATGACCTTTTTTCATGTTCATATGGACATGCACAATTTCTATTCTGATAGCTTTTCGCGAAAAGCGAAAGGTAAAATCAGATTGCATTTGATTGTACTGTTCGCAGGCAAGAGTTGCACGACACAATTTCAGGATAATAAAAGCCGGACCGTAAAAGTGACAAAACAACATACAAACAAAATAATCAACAGATGGCAAGAAACGAATAACAACAGATAAGAACTTTATTGTAGAATACGAATAACAAACAGGGATGCTATACATATAGTTTTTAGACTATACAATATAATAATACAGTAGAAATAAATAATTTTTAGTTTCGATTTTTTAAAAAACAAAATAAAAAAAATATTGTTATAGTTAACACAGTAACACAGAATTAAGCGTACATAATATAAGCTGAGTTACAATCTTGGGAATTTTTACATCAGAAAACAGCTGATCAAAGCTTGTAAAATTACAACTGCTTATGCATACAAGCTTTCTAACGAAGTTCAACTGAAGTTAGTTCCAAATTATTCTGCTTTTTTCTTAATAATTTCTTCATAGCTGCTTTAACCATGGGCATTCTATAACTGTAGACAATTGGATTAACAAGAGAGTTGGCATAGTGTAGAACCGTTGCTATCGACATCATGATATCATATGCAATTCCAGTAAAACAGTCGTTGCAAATTGCCAAGATGCTGTACGTCGTTATAGCTGGAAGCCAAAAGCCAAACGACAACCCAATAACAATGAACAAAGTTTTGGACAATTTTATGTTCTGTTCAATAAGTTTCCTGTTATGAGTTTCAACTGCACATACAAGAGCGGTGCTCCTTAATCGCGTTCTAATCATCATGTACGTTGCCAAAACCATGCAAAGGGTGATGAACAGCGTAGTTGTGGTACATAAAAATGCATTTAATTCACTTATTATGTCATACAGTGTTAACCAATTCAACGTTGCTATGCATAAACCAGCAAACCAAACCGTAATAATGCTCATGACATAAACTCGAGTGCTTGCTACTCGGTGACGAAAAGGCCACACCACTGCACATGCTCGCTCCAACGAAATAACAAGAAGAGAAAACACTGAAACACTGGAAAACAGAAACAGCAATAACTGATGAAACATCGCCATGAAAGGTCCATTCTTGATTGGGGATGGTTCTTGTTGTGGTAAATGTCAGCCCTACTGCTCCTACAAATAAATCAGCTACTGCAAGGTTGAGCAGAACATAGCACGCTCGTTTTAGAGAACGCCTCTGATTCCAGAAAACAAAATAGTGAAGGCGTTCCAGATGCAGATAAACGTTGTCTCGATCGTCATTACAACGCCATATGTCAGAACTACCGCGTTTGACATTTTAGAAAAGTTAGTGAAGATCATGACGTCTTTTTCCGATTTTTTAAAAGGAACTCTTCGAAGCTCTGCTTCCAGACTGTGTCAAGCAGATGTTTGAAGCCGTAAACTTCTAACTACCTTGTGATACGACACTCACAGGTCTCTGCGAAGCTCGTGGGAAGTGACTGATGTTTGAAGCATATTGTTAATTAAAATTTCAATTGTCTTTATTTTATGTTTTGCCAGTACCGTTGAGTTTTTATAAACACATGCAATATCAAAACACTTGCAATGCAAATTTTTCTAATGGTGAATGATAAAGTAAAAGATAATTACTTAGTTATACCTTTGAAAAACTGATAAAAATGGGAAAGCAGGATGAAAATTAATGTACTATATATTTCTGGACTTTTGTTCTTATAGACATTATGCAAATTGTTCTAAAGGTAATGTAAACATAATTACTTTACCTTTGAAAAATAACAACGAAAAAAAAAAACAGAAAAGCAGAGCGAAAATTTATGTACTACATATTTCGACAAACTGGACTTTCTTTTTAATATTTTAAACAATCATATTCCAAATAAATTTTCTCATCATTTTTTTCCAAAAAGGGTGATATGCTCCTGGCGTGTTTGTATGATTTCCACTGACTCACGTGTGTTCAGTAACAAATAAGCCGAGGAGGTAAATCATATGGCAAATATTCGGTGTCTTTTTATGAGTTTTTCATTTGCATCATGCTGACACTACATAACAGCTCTCACGCGTGGAAGTAATTAATTTTCACTTTATTTGTCGAAGCTTGTTTACTTATATTTCAGAATTACATATGATTCACACTCAATTTCAGATTGCTTTTTCGGTGGCGCAAAGCTTAATTTATGACAACATATTTACAGTAAACATTTTGTTACAAATAATCATAACATAAAATTAATTAAGGATAAAAATTAGCGAGAAAAGTTTAACAACAAATAGTTTTGCGCGGATGGAGTCCGATTGCGTGTTCAGGTTGGGCTTCTTCTTCTTTATGAATAACATCTCATAAATTAAACAGTCTAGTTTTCCGTTGCATTTCTTGAGGACGGAAAAGAAAATTAATTTGAAATGAAATAACTTTCCAAATATTTTCTTCAAACTAACTACATATTCATTTGAATCGATAAAACACGCATTGTTTTAGGAAAACACGAGTCAATTTACAGCATATTTTTAACCAAGCAGTTTTTGTCCTAACTTCTTGGCCTGGTAGAGTTGACACCAATTTACGTGTTGCCGAAAACGATCCAGTTGGGGGAAACAAACTACCAGTTTGTTGACGAAATCCCACATCCGAGACGGGTGAGCCCGCGGTTTTCGTCCCCTACGTTGCTAAGCAACATGACGTATTTGCTGGCGCGATTGCTTTCGGAGTACTCGTGAGTACTCGCGCGCTAGTTATTGATTGGATAATAAGAATCGGAAACTCTTCGAGTGCTTCAAACGAAGATTTGCGAAAACCGGCACTTGTTGCCTCGACTGTTTTATGGTCTTTAAAATGAATTACGATACACTGCTCAGGGGGGGGGGGGGGGGGGGGGATGGAGAGCCCTTTGATCTTGCCGCTTTTTCCGCTTTTCATGATTCACACAAGCAAAGAAATCTGTCAATCATTCGAGAAACGTACCTCTACGGGAGTTTGCTGTGGAATTTTCATCTATGGTGTCCCACAATGACCAAAGTTCAGTTAAACAGCGACCGAATCGTTCCCATAGATGTTTGAACGTGGAATCGCCAAATATTTTCTGAACGAACACAAAACGCACGTCATGTCCGCCAACGTCCGCCATGTTTATTTTAAACAAACCAGTACTTAGTCTCGCTCGGCCAAACTTCTTAAATGTGCAATCATGTATACTAGGTCCCAGGCCTCGCTGCTAGCCCCCCCTGACACTGCTGAATAAACTAGAATTACTAGATAAACGTTTGAAAAACACAAAGAGAATAGTTCTACCATGAAAGGCTTCATTAATAACAACAAGAATAAAATTACACAACTTCACAATCCAAAATAACTAAAATAGGAAATTTTAGAATACGTTAGACACTTATGGGGATGAGCTGAGACAGAAATTAATCATTTATTAGTAGACAGGCATAAATAATCAATTATTGGATGCGGTTTATATGATAACAAAGTTATCAAGTCCTCTGTCTGTCTGTCTGTTTGTTTGTTTCCGTTAATAACACAACGCAAGGTCTGAATTATTCTCGTCATCATGCGACATCTGAATCAGTCCAATAACTGCTTATTCTCCAGCCTTGTATTTCGATAGTTCGTGTTTTTAACGAGGAAAGAATGTCGAGGTGCGATCACCACAAGGTGCACTTTCCCTCAGGGTTCATGGCGGATCCTGGTTTAGCAGTTGAAGGCCTTTGCGAACTTATCATAGTTACGAAGCGTGCCGATTATCCTGAAACAGAAAACAGGTCATTCCTTAGTATTGCACTGCGCATCCTTTCTGCGCATAATTTCGCGCGTAATTAGCGCGCGCACATTAAAAACATGGCGGCTTTTTCATTGTGGCTATGCTCGCCAGAGAGGTAAATGATCGTTTTCTCGTAAACGAGCGTGGTGACCTATCATTTTTTTTCGCATATTTAAGTCTGGTAATCATCTTCTTTCTATACAAGGAGAATAGACCAATTCTCAGTGCAGGAAAATTAATAATCACTGAAAACGTGAAAAAATACGTGTTTTTGGTTGATTTTTGTAAGGAATTATGAGGTATTTTTAGTCGATTATATCTCTTTCGCGGGGCTGGTGACCTATTCTTTTTATTCTATATTTTGAAACATTACATCACAATGTTCAACTAGGGAAAGTTTCAGAAACTTCCCAGTGTAACTTCTATTTCGATGGAATAACCTTAAGGCACTAAGTTATCTTAATTTCCATAATGGTTACAAACGACGGCAAAGAAACAGCGCTGTGATTGGCCACTTAAACTCGCCAGACGGAATATCGCATGCGAAACTTTCATCTTTTGGTAACTGGTGGAGACCGTGGGAAATGGTTTCATACTCATTAATAACTCATCAAGTTAAACAAAGGAAATCATAACCGTGACGGTGGTCTTAATTAGCACATAGTTTATTTCTTTGTTTACTCCTTAGTTTTTGTTTCGATTGAGAAGATATATCAAACACTTGAGCCGGACAGTGTTTCATCAGATTTCCAAAAACCCTGAATGTTGTCAAAAATACTCCGCTGCGCGTGCGATGAAACACTGTCTCTATATTACATCAAAATGGTTTGCCACGTGATTGGCCAAAACTGCACCATCTTCGCTCTGATTGGTTAAAGTAAGTTGCGCGAGTTTAATGAACCAATCACAGGTTAGCAAATGTAAAACCCAAATAAATATTAATTACTCACGAAAGCCATTCGAAACGACTCTGTAAGAAACACAAATGAAGTTACCTGTACTTAGGAAATGTATGGTCATCTGTCTCAAGTTGAAGAAGCGCTGCTTTCTTCTTGAAAATACTACACCATGGCTGACAAAACATAAACAGAATCCATTCATTATATTTATGAAGCATTTACGGTTAATGAATCTAATAGAGCGGTTTTTTTCAATTGAGTGTCGAAAGTAATCCGGAATTGCTTTGGTTTTACTTTACTACGTTCTGTGATTGGTTTAAAAAACTCGCGCCACCTGCTCAACCAATTAGATGCAAAACCAAAACCAATCGCGAGTTGGTCACACGCGTTTTCCCGCGCTTGGCGCCGGTCACGTGTATTTGCCTCGAGTTCTCATTGGTTCGTTTTGTTGTTTTAGTTTGTTGTGACTGGCCAATGTAATTGCTTTGGTTTTGGTTTCACGACACTCAATTGAAAACCGCTCTAATGAGGATTGATACCAACCCGAGCAAAGCCAATGAAAAATAACTGTTCCTCGGTTAGTCCCAGTCCAGGGAGGGCTCCCTCGGTTCCTTCCTTTTCGACCAGCGTCTTATAAGCCTGAAAAAAATAAAGTAGATGGACAATTCAAATACGATTTTTACAAAAAAAAAATCACAGAACGACTTGAAAAATTGACTGTAAAGATTACAAGTTATCACTTGATAGACATCTTACGTTGAATGCTAGTTGGATCCCGCCATTATCAGCGATGTTTTCGTTAATTGTTTTGTTACCATTTATCTGAAAGAAAAAATAATATAAACTGGAACAAAAGTCAAAATAAATCAAAAGGTAAGCAATTATACGTTTTTGATTGCTATCCTTTATAGTGCCTCTGAAGAACCATGTGTACGGGGATTAAACAAAACTTGCTACTGATAGGTTAGAGGGGTTTTCAATTGAGTGTAGTAAAACCAAAACCAAAGTAATCGCTCTGGCCAATCACAGTAATACACGTAACCGGCGCCAAGCGCGGGAACACGTGTGCGACCAAGTCACGATTGGTTAATTAGTTTGACATCTGATTGGTTAAGAATGTGGCGCGAGGTTTTCGAACCAATCAGAGAGCGTATAGTAAAGCAAAACTAAAGCAAACTTCAACACTCAATTGAAAAACCGGTCTAGTCGGCAGTTGTGAAAATAATAATAATAATAATAATAATAATAATAATAATAATAATAATAACAATACCTACGTTTTTATATGGCGAATTTCTAACACTCAATGCGCCTTACAGTAATAAAATTATATGAAAAAATAAAACTGGCTGACTTATTTACAACAATAATAACAAAATGGTATCTAACAAAAACTCTCCCTAAAAATAAATATTAATGTTTTTAATTTTGACTTAAAATGCTTGGATAGTGCTGGCGGATTTTATGTCCTCTGGGATAGAGTTCCATAACACGTCACCTTACCTTTTTTCCATAAACCTCGAAATCTGAATACTGTTTTGCAAGGCAACTCGCTCTAGTTCGGAATCCGTCCGATGACGTAACGGACCACCAGTTGTTAAGGTTACCATCTTTGTCAAAGTATTTCCCTGAATGTTAAAGAAAAGTACATTAAAAAGTTAAGTCTTGTTTTCTCAGAACATAGCTAGAACCGTAGCACTAAATGAAATTTTCGTCCCCCTGGATGGGACGCTACCTGCACATTTTCAGGTTACTCCAACAAACAATTCGGAAGTACAGTCGAAGATCTCGTTGCGACGACTCTCGTAAGCGACCAAGCTCTAGCTAGTTGCAACCACCATTGCGAAACCCCATTGAATTGTCACTCAAACTCTGTTATTAAAAGCTCTCATGAGCGACGCGACCACTCCAGGCATCTGAAAGCGACCGCGACCAATTTTGGGAATTACCAGCTGGTCGTTTGCTTTGTTTTTAAGCTCTCGTAAGCGACCACTTGTTTGTGCTACACATTTACGAGTCATTAATCATCTGAATAAGAGAATTTTTCAATCTCTGATATGGATGCGTGACCTTCGCTTTCGTACATGGTCAGCCTCTATTGTTTCAGCGCGTGGTCACTTACGACAGCCCATTCTCGTAAGAGACCAGCTCTAGTTGCGACCACTTTTTCGAATTCCCGAGTTGGTCGCTTACGAGAGCTTCAACAGTATCTATATATTCTCCTGTGGAGATAGGTACTGTGAGAGTAAAGTGTCTTGGCCGGGGTGGACAGGGCACGAACTTCGACGCCTCGATCCGGAGTTCAACACACTAACCATAAGGCCACTGCGCCTTGCACATTGGAAAGTTTTTTCGTATGAAACAAGCCACTGTGCTGTGTCACCTTGAAAGTTATATAGCCGTGTTTGGCATTACCTTGAAATTCGCCTGTATCGTTTTAATTGCAGTTAAGGCGGGGTCCACCTGAATGCCATTTTTTCCGCCACTTAACATGGGTTTTAATGGAAATATCTCATTCGCGTTTCAAGAAATCCAAAAACTCTTAGCTCATTCCATGAATTTATGTTATGGGGTGTTTTTGTAAATTTTTGGGTGATTTTTGGGTATTTTGGGGAGGAAATAGTTTTTTCTCAAAGGAGTTGTAAAATTTAGGGAAATAAGAAATATTGAAGATTTAATGTAGTTTTAAAATTAGAATTTGAAGTTAAAAATTAATAGATTGACATTGACGACAGTTGATAACCACGCAAGAGCACCCGCGTGGGTATCAACTGTCTGTTGGTGTTCCAATTTTTTTTTTCCTTCTATCCCTTCTTTAAACCTCTTAAAATTTCATTGAAATTCAGGTAGAATCCCCCCTTAAACGCAGTTTTTCATATTTATTTCACGTCCAAGACAGTCGAGAGTGCCAATATCTAAAATGAGCTAATGCTTTATCGACAGTCAAATATTATCTAAGTACATGTATTAGACCGGGTATTCCAACCTCGTTCCCAGGGCTTTTCCCCGCCCGCCCCCTTTGAAGGAAAAAGCCCTGGGAGCGAGGTTGCGGGTATTCATTCATATTTATTGTTATGGCTTAATACCTACAGCTTTTTTCAAACACAAGTAATGTAATAAATATATTTACCAAGATTTCACGGGACCGTACTCAGAGAATATCGGCCCTTCGTATTTTCTGTACGGACCTGGGGCCGATATATATTAATTCTCCCAGTACGGCCCTAATGCTTGGTTAATAAGATATATGTATTCATCCATACCAGAGCTGTCAAATCCATGTGTAATTTCATGTCCTATCACCATGCCGATCCCACCATAGTTAAAGTATCTGAAAGTGAACAGAAATTTTAAAAACAAAACTCCGAGTAACTAACACACGCCAGGTGATTGGAACTTTGCGAATGTTTTTCTTAATTATTATTATTTTTTTAAGAAAGGAAAACCAGAATACAGCAGAGCAAGACGAGAGCCAACTTAACTCAGAGGACCAGATGGCAATGTTCTCCTTACTGTCAACTTTCAAACATTTTCTTAATTATCATTGAAAGAATTTTGGTCTTTTAGTCAAGTCTGTTTTATCCTAAAATTATCACACAGTTGTTTATTCTAATGAGCTGGCAACTTGAGATATATGGCATAATTTTAATGACGCAATGATGGGTCATTGTGAACATATAAAAGCTAAACACAATAGTTCGATAATACTTACTTAGGGTATCTCGGATTGTAAAATGGGTGGTTGCAAATGGCCGCCAGGAAAACTAAAAGAGAAAATAATTCAATAAATGTTAACATCGTAGTTTTAACAGTTACAAACTTTGGAGAACAAAATAACAACAGAAGAACAAAGCATTTTTCTTACGGGGGATACAACCCGTTCAACCCTCCCCTCCCCCCTGGATCCGCATATACTCCTTCACTTTGGGTACAGTAAGGACACGTGAGCAAAAGGCAGTCTGAATGTCAAAGGAACGTGCCCGGGGGGGGGGGGGGGAATCCCATATAAAAGTGACGGGGGTGATCGCCGGAAATTTTGAAAGAACCCCTCGCAGTCAAGTCGCAGTATGACTCGCAGTATAACTCGCAGTCAAGTCGCAGTATAACTCGCAGTATAAGTCGCAGTATAACTCGCAGTATAACTCGCAGTCAATTCGCAGTATAACTCCCAGTATAACTCGCAGTATAACTGAAAAAGGTACTGCGATCACCCCCGTTGGGGTAACGTGTCCCATTCCAGGAAACTGAATTCAGTACCTCCTGGAAGCGGTCCTGGATGTCTGCAAAATACAAATTTCTTCTGACACCGTGAGAATATATACAGTATATAGCTATAAAACTCACCAATTCGGTTTTGCCTCGCGAGTAGTAACCGTTTCACATTGTGACGGGCCCAAAAAACCATCTAAGAAGATAATAGGCAAATCGGAGTCAGTTGCATTTTAAGGCCATCTCATCCACGTTAATAAAGCCTGGTTTACACTAGCGAAATTATCCTGGTCAATCATTCGGAATATCGTCTGATTTTAGCCAACTCAGGCCTACGGCAGTTGCCTACAGGACAGTAAGAGACTAACACTCTAGTGACGTTAATTTCACAATAAAACATATTTTGCTTACTGTTCTCTGTCTACAGGTTTATCCAGTGAACTGTACGACAGGTCAGGCGATAAACCCCTTGGCATTGACTATAGTTTCAAAAGCTTATCAGCCTCCACTTTCAGCTGTGAAAATAAAATAATCAGCAAGAAAACAGGGTTGAACTTGTCGAGCTATTCACAGTTTTTATCAAGAAAATATATCGATGATCTAAGAGAAGAATTCCGGCCCTAATACATGGGTCTCATCAGAGGTCTATAACTAGAGGTTTCCATCTCTGGTATTGGGCCTTGGCCCATCAGATTCGCAGTTAGGCTATTTTTAGACATTTTTCGCGCGAAACCAGCAGCCAATCACGTTGAACCATTTTTGATATGCGAGCGCTACTCAAAGGCAGAAACTTTGCCGGCCAAGGAAAAGCCGCGAAAAGCGTCACAGCAGAATGTAATAATTGTTTAAATACTTCACTAAATTTAGGTCAAACTTCGGTATACTTTTTGTAAAACTATAAATCGACTGAGTGATTTTTCAGTTCAATCTAAATGAAGTATGATTTGTATGAATTCGGCGGCAAAACTTCTGGCGCGGTGTCAGTTGGCAAGTTGAATGAAAAGAAAGCAAGACAAAGTTTTCTCCGCGGATTAATCTTCGCTCAATCTCTCCAAAGTTTCGTATATAATGGAAGTGATCTTTGAATGATTGACTGTCACGAACGCTTGACGAACTGCCGTAAGCTTATAAGCTTTAAGCTTATATATCTGATCTGATCCATGGATATTTATTGTGCTGATTTTAAAACCTTAATTCAGCTGGAATTGACAAGCCTCTTCGAAATACAAGGTAACAATACTGAATAGACTAAGCTTAAACTTGTGTTGTAAACAGGTTTCATTCTTTGGTCTGATCTTCCCGTAAATTAATTTCAGGCTGCCTTTAGTGCTCTTTTAGTCGCATTAGTTTGTACATTTTACAGGCATTTTCCATTAAATATTTCGTTTCAAACTTCGTGCATTATTTAGTAGAATTAACTTTTGTTTGATTTGGAAGGGCCAAGGTTTTTTACTTAATAATTTTAGCCATCGTTTCAACTTTCAATCGACGAACAAACCGTCTTGAACAAAAATTGTCGAGCTGGCGCGTTCACTGACCATTTTTTGTCAGGCATGGTGCATGATTGGCTGCTGGTTTCGCGCGAAAAATGTCTAAAAATAGCCTAACTGCGAATCTGATGGGCCGCGCGCAATGCTTGATGGAAACCTCTAGTTATAGACCTCTGGTCTCATCCAGTGATAATTTTTTACTTTCAGTCCATAGCTGAGCTATTTAATAAGCGCTACCGGATTGGTCAGTTTGAGTAACGTGATGTCGGAGCCTCGATCAGAAGGAAATAAAAATAACTTTCACAGCATGGCGCGAAACATTTTATAGATTTCAAAATATTTTCGTGGGGCACGGGGAATCGGCCTTCTCTTAGATCATCTTCTCTTGGTTTGATTTAATGTTTGTTTCTGTACTGAATAGGAGTTAGGGACAACAGTCGACTAGGACTAAAATAAACTGGAAATAAATTATGGGTGAATTTTAAGCTTGGTAGAAACATAATGAAAAATATATTAATCAGTCAGTGACACAAGCTACTCGGAAAAATATATTCGAATTCTCCCAACAGGAGTTGAACCTATGACCTGAGCACACTGGTCGGACGCTCTACCACTGAGTTACAGGAGACCCGTGGGAGCTTAATCCCATATAACTAGCTTCAAATGTGACAAACGTACTTACCCCTTTGATTTTAGAAGCTAGCTCTGAAGGGTTCTTGATATAGCTTGGGTAACCTATATCCTCTGCTATGGCATTAGCCTACAAAATAGAGAAGAAAAAGACAGACTTTACCAAAGATTAGCTACGTCGCCACGTTAACTTAAATGTCTATAATATCACCAGAGGCTTATAAAATAAACAACAGCCTCCATTTGGCGAGGAAATTCGCTCTCGGAAAACTGTTCGCTTCGAGGAACAGATAATGTCCGCGGACAAATATCCGAGCATATTTTTGAAGCCAAATGGAGGCTATTGTAGTTATTATCCTTCAAATATTTTTTTCACAAGGCCGCTCTGTTTGCCGTGGAAGATCTCGGTCGGCCAAGCTGTTAAACATCAAAATAATTCTGTTGGCGTTCAAAAATATTTCTAGTCTGTTCAAAACAATCAGTTTTATTTAATTTAGCAATTTATTTGAGACGAAAACTGAACCTGCGAACGTGAAACGCAAATTTTCAAAACTGGGGAATATCACTTGGGGAATATCACCCGGATATTCCCCAGTTTTGGCTGCGTCACGTGACGTGTTTAGACCAATCGCGCGCGAGAAAAAATTTTTGATGGATTATAACACCGGATATTCCCCCAGTTTTGGCTGTGTCACGTGATGTGTTTAGACCAATCGCGCGCCGAGAAAAATATTATATTATAGTTATAGACCTCTGATACCAGTCACCTGACCTTTTCTATTGCATTCACTTTGGTATCGTCAGACATCCATGGCAGCGTATCAACAGTCTTGATAAACTCATCTTTAATCAGTCGAGTCATCTGAGTTATCTGAAAGGATGGACAGCAAACAGCAATTGAAGTACAGATCATTTGGTTACAGATTGCTTTGTAGTATACTGGAAAACCGGGCAGCACCTGCAAGCGGAGGGCTGGCTGTTCCCTGGCATCCAGAGACAAATATTTCAAAAAAAAGAAAATAATAGGTTTAATTAGTAGTACAATTTCTCTGCACGTGCGTTTTGCATTTGGTACATTTTCTTTGCCGTCTTCTGCAAAACGAAAACGTCAAAAGACAAAATTCACTGTATTATGGAGAACGTAATACAGCACATGACGGTGAATTTTCCTTTTTCTACCTGGACTTGAACTTCGTCCCTACAAATTCAGCTCCTGGACAGTTCGGCCACATTGGACAAATTGAACGTGTTGGAATAGTCGCGAAGTAGTTTTATAGGAACGTGAATTCACTTTTTAATTCAGTTTTCCATGGCGTTACCGTCGTGGTTACTTAAGGTCCCTATGACAAAAAGACTCAATACGAGCGAATCCAAGATTTGAGGTAAACAAAATTTCCAATCTAAAGCCTTGCCATCCAGCAAACCACGCTCAAACCACGCTCACGCATCAGCGGTCTCAAAATTGGCAACCTTACTAATTTCATCATGCTCTTTCCATTTCTGGCAACCATTTTGTATTACCACCTATATTTATGATTGACATGGTCATGTGACCGTATTATGCAAAGGGTCTATTCCATTCCTTTCTCTACTTACCGTTTCTTTACTTCCTTCGTCAAATGCCGCATCCACGAACAACAAACCAAGTGGCATTCCAAGGACTTGCTGCATTCCATCAATACAATCCTTCCATCGGTGCCTTGTCCTGTTTCCTATTATACTCGCCACATACTCGTCTTTAGCATCTCTGTATTTCTGCGGCAATACTCTGATAAAGTTGTTGATTACCGTCCATATAATGTAGTTAACAACGACTACTGGGTCTCTAAATAAAACGTGACAAATGAAATAGGGTTGTAAGTGTGTGTGTGTGTGTGTGTGTGTGTGTGTGTGTGTGTGGAGAGAAAGCTTGGAAAAAAGTGAAGCACGTGACTTAACTACTGCAGGGACCCATTTCTCCATGTTACATCTTTGGTGTTTTTCTATCTTAGTAAACTATTATTTTGAGGTTTCTCTCAATTTAAAAGTAATTTTGTACATCGCAAAAATGGCTTAAAAAATCGTGACATAGCCCTTTAAAGTTGTGTCCGCAAAAACGTCGGCCTTGACAATGCTATGTGTGTGTTTCCATAGAGTTATGGTAACACTTGTGAACGTTTGGGAGAACTCGAAATTGCTGTGGAAACATTTCTCGTTCACCCAAACTTCACTCGTGTTACCATAACTCTATGGAATGGTATGTATAACAACACATGCTTATAAAATATTGTCTGAAGAGGATAAAAATTGGACAATCACAATGGGCAATGATGTGCGACATCTGTACTGGTTCGCGCATTGTCTGTACCCAAGTAGACTGCAAAACAGTTCACGCTCGTTCCAGATCCTTCGGCCGCGTTCAGCCCGACACTCTCGCGCGAAAATACGGACTGTTTTGCAGTCTAGTACCCAAGAGAAGATGATCGAGATTATCCTGTCTTGCCGAGTGACATGATAATAACATAATAAAACTACTTACGTTCTGGTAATATTCTCGTAGAAATTGAAAATGCGAGTATAATAATTCGGGGGATATGCCAGAACTTTCTCGTCTTTCTTGAATTTACGACCTTGTCTGGCGAAAACTGCATTTACAAAGGCAACAAGTTTGTCAAGCTGTAAAATAAAATAAAAATAACGATAAAACAATTAGATTTTAAAAATACAGAGCAGTACCGAGGTATTTAAAACATTTCACGTTTAATTCACGTTATGATCTGTCACGTGACAGTCACAAAATTAATTATAATTCACGGCAAAACTGAGGGACAGTCATGAACAACAACTTTTGAATGAAGTGGGAAGTTTTCCCATATCGCTTAAGGCCTTCTTGTGCAAACCAACACATGATCTGTTCGGATTCTTTAGCTGAATATTAAAATAATAATATAAAGTATATCTCTACGAAAACAACAGGCATTATAAATTTTCCCAGAATTTCCATGACATTCCACTGAAGAAAACTCCAGTTTTCCATCACAAATATACGAGGCGATGTTTGACCTGTGAACGGATATTCTACCACCAAAATGATCCGTTGGGTGCCCTTGAGGACCTTGAGGATTGGAAGGATCGAAGTTTTATTTCGAACAAAATTGTGAAACATAAACAAGCTCAACGGGACCTGTTTCCGGACTATTGGTGATTATTCAAAGCCGACTGTGACAAAATAGTCTGAAGCTCAACAAGCTGCGTTTGGGATGGTATTAACCCTTTCACTCCCAAGAGTGCCAAGTTCAAAATTGAGGAAAAAAAATCTAGAATTTCATTTTGCAAAATTGTCAAAAACAAACAGCACCAAGTGAAAGTACTGCTCAATAGCTTTCATTTGAATGGTCACACACTAGCTTTTATCCACAGACTTAAAAGGTACAACCACATTTATTGACTCAAGGCTTGACTCTAGGAGCAAAAGGGTTAATCCCCAAATTGCGTTACAAAAAATTGTCCCTATAAAAGGAAATATCTTATAGTCAAGAACAGCATGTAAACTGGACGAAAGAATGCAAGCACGAGTTCACGTGGAAACATTACGTTGCGACGTTTTGGTTCCGAATTTACGAGAAGTGGTTTACAAAAGAAGGGAATGCCAATATTGATAATCCGATAAAAACCACAGGGCATCCTTTCAAAGCCGATTACTATGCATCAGACAATTCCGGCAATGTCTATCTATTCGATTCAGTGGAGCAATTGCATATATTTGTAATGCCGGGGGCCGGCCATTAGTCTACCGTGGGGCATTTGTCGGCCTACATGAGCCCAAAAGGGCATGCCTCTTTTTTACATAAAATACTAATGGGAGAATGGTCATTGCTGGAAACTGATGTATTAAAATACATTGAATACACAACGTTTGCATGCGATGGTATTTTTTCATTTAGCTCACTCACAATGACATGTTAAATTGACATTAAAATATATATTCCTTCTGACTAAGTGCAACAATGTGAAGTGCAGTGAAAGGAAGCAATGAGGTCCTGGTCATTTCGAACCCTTCTTTCAAAATTAAATTAACGACTTACGTCCATTTTAGACGCCTTGCTTAATTGTTGCAATGTTGTCCTCAGGTCAAACAAAGCCACTCCAGCTGGCAGTTCTTTCTTTAGAGTTTCTATGATGGAGCTCTCATCCGGGGTGTTTTCGAGCTATTTGTTGGAAAAAAGAAAGCAAATGTGTCAACTCAGGAAATTTATAGAGGGGAGAGGAACGCTTTAAGGAGAAGCGAGATGTCGTTTGTTAACTGGCTAACCTTTGCCAGTTTGGTTTCAAACTCGAACACTTTCATCATCTGTTCATCTGAGTCAGGACCACCCCCAAGATACTTGGCGACTTTTTTCATATACGTCGTATAAGCGTCCCGAACCTGAAACAGCAAGTTATCACCGGAACATTACTGGACGTTTTTCAAAATGAAATATCTCGTTCAATATTAAATGTCCCGGCCGTTACCTGTCTTGATGTTTTTCTTTTTCAGTTGTCTTGATGGTGTGAAAAGGACAGCTGCACGTTTTACAACAACAACAACAACAACAACAACAACAGCAACAACAACAACAACAACAACAACAGCAACAGCAACAACAACAACAGAAACAATTACAACAGCAAGAACAACAGTAAACGTCTTTTAAAAATTGTTTTGCACTTCACAGCGCAAAAAAGTTTAAGTTTTGAGGAAACAAGCTGAGAAACCATGAGTGACTAAGTTCTCAAGGTTTTTGTTTAATTAGTACTTACAGCCTGATATTCTGAGGAATTCTTTGAGTAGTAGGATCTGACCATTCCAAGTTCCCCTGACCCAAACTAAAGTGAAATGACATCAAATAGAGTGGATAAGGACCTTAACAAATACAGTCAACTCTCTCTTAACGGACACCTCTATAAGACGGACACTTGGTGTTGGTCCCTGCGCGCCATTTTTCAGTCATGTTACTGTATCTAGACTATAAGCGGACACCTCTCTAAGACGGACAGTTTTTTTCCGGTCCCGATGGTGTTCGTCTTAGAGAGAGTTCACTGTAAACTAAACTGGCATCGACAAAAACAGCAGTTGTAAAAAATGCCACTACACAAACCATTTCACTGCACTGTATCAACACAAGAGAGGATGACCTAAGAGAAGCATTCCCCCAATGATGTCGGAGCCTCGATCAGAAGAAAATAAAAATAAATTTCACAGCATGGCGCGAAACTATTAATAGATTTCAAAAAATTATCATAGGGCACGGGGAATCCTTCGCTTAGGTCATCCTCATCATTGTTCAGACAGCTTGGATGATAAAATTTTTATAAAAAACATCAAGAACAACAACAACAACAACAACAAACTTTATTCTACCCCAGAGACTACAATAAGAAAGGAACAACTATCATAAATTCCTTGGATTTCTATTTGCTAACGTCTTCTTTTGCTTTGTGCGATTGGCTGTTAGGGACTGTGCAATAATTACCAGGGGGGGTGGGGGGGTTGGAAAACCAGAGGGGGGGGCATAAAGTAAAATCAAAGCAAGGAGAGGGGGGGGCTCTAGGTAAAATAAGTCACTCAAGAGAGGGGGGGGCTTAACATTTTATTTCAAGTACATATTACATTGGCGAATCCATACCTATTCATAAGGTGGGGACCGAAAAATTTTCCGGCCCTTCGGGCCTACCTATCCTTCATCGGACCTGAAAATAACACACATGCTCTTTTCCTTCTGCTATGGTTCTGTTGAACATTGCTACGGAGGTGATGTTGTTCCAGACGCGGATGTCCAACAATTAAACATGCAGTAGGAGCTCTTCTTTCTGTTATAAGATTTTAATCCACAGGTGTGTGTAGGGAAAATGTAGGGTACTTGTATAAAGGTGTGTGTATACTGTGAGGGGGGTCGTACATAATTTTCTGACTGATTAGAGGGGAAGGCAATAACTAAATTCACTCCTTTGGGAGGGGGGGTATTACCAGAGGTCTATAACTAGAGGTTTCCATCTAGCATTGCGCGCGGCCCATCAGATTAGGAGTTAGGCTATTTTTAGACATTTTTCGCGCGAAACCAGCAGCCAATCACGCACCATGCCTGACAAATATGGTCACTGAACGCGTTAGCTCGACAATTTTTGTTCAAGACGGTTGACAGTGAAATTTGAAAAGATGGCTAAAATTATTAAGTAAAAAAAACCTTGGCCCTTCTAAATCAAACAAAAGTTAATTCTACTAAATAATGCACGAAGTTTGGAACGAAATATTTAATGGGAAATTCCTGTAAATGTACAACTAATGCGACTGAAAGAGCACTAAAGGCAGCCTGAAATTAGTTTACGGGAAGATCAGATCCGAAAACCGCGGACATATAATTAATTCGTCCAAAGAATGAAAGCCTGTTTACAGCACAAGTTTAAGCTTAGTCTATTCAGTATTGTTACCTTGTATTTCGAAGAGGCTTGTCCAATTCCAGCTGAATTAAGTTTTTTACAATCAGCACAATAAATATCCACGGCAGTTCGTCAAGCGTTCGTGACGGTCAGATCACTTCACAGTGAAATTCTCTTCGAAGACCACTCTCTTTCTTTCCATCCATGTAGATATTGAGGGTTTCCTTTGTTCTTTTACTTCAATGAACTTGATTTTAAGCTCAGTTCGTTTCAACACAATTTAGTTTAAGCTTATTAAATTCTGTAGTCGCGCAAGTTTTGCCCGCCGTATAATGTAAAACAAGTGAAAACCTTCGGCTGCGTATAGCTGTCCGTTCAACTTGTAAAATGAATATAATGTTCAGCTCCACAATTATTTCGAATCTTCCCATGTTAAGCTAAACCATCGGCACAATTTTCCAGAATATACGAAACTTTGGAGAGATTGAGCGAAGATTTTAAATCCGCGGAGAACACTTTTCATTCAACTTGCCAACTGGACAGCGCGCCAGTCCGCCAGAAGTTTTGCCGCCGAATTCATACAAATCATGCTTCATTTAGATTGAACTGAAAAATCACTCAGTCGATTTATAGTTTTACAAAAAGTATACCGAAGTTTGACCTAAATTTAGTGAAGTATTTAAACAATTATTACATTCTGCTGTGACGCTTTTCGCTTTTCCTTGGCCAAAGTTTCTGTCTTTGCGTAGCGCTCGACGCATATCATTTTAAAGATGGTTCAACTTCAACGTGATTGGCTGCTGGTTTCGCGCGAAAAATGTCTAAAAATAGCCTAACTCCGAATCTGATGGGCCAAGGCCAAGAGAATATGAAGGGTAAGAGAGGTAATGTCCCATACATGGGTCATTTCTATGATAATCCATCTGATGCTATTTTTAGATCATTATCGTTACCAGTGCACCTCGGATAATTTGTCTTCGCGCGCGTTGCGTGGGTGTTTCGTGCAGTGCTTACATGAAGGCGAAATGAGGAGTACACTCCAGGAGCGTTTCGGTTTGTGGAAGCAAATTCGAAACGGAGAAAGGAAGAGACAAGTTTCTGTGAAGGAGAATGTTCTAGTGAAGTATTTATTTTACTGAAGGTAAGATAATTCAAGCTTATAGATCCTTTATAGGTTCGAGATAGCATAAATTTACCGTGTAAGCTTGCGGACTTTATAAGCTTAATAAGCTTATAGTTTTCAGTAAACCTCTTTCTATAATTAAACGACTTTTAAATAAACTTTACTTTTATTGTTGCCCACAGCTCCTATTTTTCTGAACAGTATACCAAAAAGATCTCCTAGACGTCCGCAGTAAAGGAAGCGAAAAAACTCCACACACTGTTGATGCGAAAACTGGAGAAGAAATCCTCAGCTTTGAATTTTGTGGAAGCGTACGAACGAAGACAACCGGACCTTGAATAATTTTCTTGGCCAAACGATTGATTGAGTTTTCAGTGTTTTCAGTTGGGAATTCACTCTGAAATAGAACTTGTAGCATCTGGAAGCATCTAGCATCTGCCCGGCTTTATGTCATTATCGTCAGCAGTTGAAAAGCAGTATTCAGAGCAACATGAGGACATATAAATTATGGAGCAAATAATATACCTGCAATTTTCTTAGAAGAGATTTAATAAAACGTGGGGATATTGTGTGGCCGGTGGACATTTCTGGTTTGCTTCAGGAGAAATCTTATCCAGCCAAAGCAGAGAAGAATAAACTCTCTGACCTGAGAGTTATTTCTGTTATGCACACTGTTCTTGTTGACTACCTTCCTTCGATCCACCTCTAATTTGTCACATAGTAAATCTATTTTCAACCCACTTGTATTATTACAGTCCAAAATATTTTGCAAATTATATTAACATCCACAAATGGATCATGATGACAGATCCTGAGGATATTCATTTATTTGTGGACATTCATGTGTATCTATTAACATTTTGTAGGATAATTAATACTGTTTATCCTCTCTTAATAGTCACATTATGAAAATTTAATTATCTGTCTTAATATCCCAATGGAATTATTTTTGTATGCATAATCATGACGTTTATATTACTAAAGCCTATTTCACAGATAATGGACCCAATGATCCACCTCAATCTAGGGATAAATATACATTCCAGACTCTGATATCCTGTAAGTTTAATATTTTTGAATGGTGTGTTCAGTGAAAATTTCACAAGTGAAATAATAATTTAAACATAAACATAATATCCAGTCTTGAGCACTGCAATGAAATTTATTTATTTACATTGTATATACTTTGATAACCTGTATATAAGATTTTTAAAAATTTTGAATGGTGTGTTCAGTGAAACTGTTCACAAGTGAAATAATATTTTAATCATAAAAATAATATCCAATCTTAGCACTGCAATTAAATTAATTTATTTACACTGTCCATACTCTGATATCCTGTAAGTTTGTAGGGATATATATATAACATTTTGAATGGTGTGTTCAGTGAAACTGTTCATAAGTGAAATAATAATTCAATCATAAACATAATATCCAGTATTAGCACTGCAATGAAATTAATTTACTTACACTGTACGGACTCTGATATCCTGTTTTAGGGATATAAGATTTTGAAAATAATTTTTGAATGGTGTATTCAGTGAATCTGTTCACAAGTAAAATAATAATTTGAATGGTGTGTTCAGTGAAACAGTTTATAAGTGAAATAATATAAGTTAATCATCAACATAACATCCAGTCTTGAACACTGTACTGAAATTAATTTATTTACACTGTACAGACTGATATCCGGTACGTTTTTAGGGATATATATAACATTTTGAAAGGGCAATTTTGAATGGTGTGTTCAGTGGAACTGTTCACATATTAAAATGAAATAATAATTTAATCATAAACATAATATCCAGTCTTAGCACTGCACTGCAAAGTGAAATTATACTGTACAGACTCTGATAAGTTTTAGGGATATATAAGATTTTAAAAAGACAATTTTGAATGGTGTGTTCAGTAAAACAGTTCACAAGTGAAATGATATAAATTTAATCATCAAGTCTTGAGCACTGCAATTAAATTAATTTATTTACACTGTACAGACTCTGATATCCTGTAAGTTTTAGGGATATAAGATTTTAAAATTGCTTTATTTAATTCTCAAGATGATGTACATGCTTGCTCACATATGAATGTATTGACATAATGTGGATAAACTATAAGCTTATGCTTAGTCAAAATGCAAATTGTAATAAGCAAGCAATCATGAATGATTACTATCTTTTACTTTTGGTTGCTCTCGGCTTGAACTCGACTCTTTGCGCTTCTCACCTGGTTTGTCAGCCGTCAGTTTAAATTTGGAAGCCCTAGGCTTTCATTTATGGGAGGAATATTTATTTTTACCTCCCGTCATCGGAAGATGTGCTATAGTCAGGACAAATAATATTATCTGACATTTCTCCTTCCCCTTCGTCTAGTTCACTATCGTCACTTTCTAACGTAGAACTCAGCAGTTCATCTTCGTGACGTTCTTTTAATATCAGCCATGTCGGAGAATTCTTTTGAGAACGTTTTCCCATTGCTTTTGTGGCTGAAACAACTTTACCATACTGAGATTCATCGACAAAACAGATCTCCGCATCTTCCGCCATTTTGTTTTCGCAAAAGAAACGTGTACTCCACGCGCGATCGCGCGGCTATCCACGCAGAAAAAAAAGAGAAGATATCACGTGTCATAAATAGGGTAATTTGATTGGCTATTGACTCACGCGTAGCTGATCTAAAAATAGCATCAGATGGATTATCATAGAAATGACCCATGTATGGGACATTACCTCTCTTACCCTTCATATTCTCTTGCCAAGGCCCAATACCAGAGATGGAAACCTCTAGTTATAGACCTCTGGTATTACCTAATATTTGGCTACATGAAGCCCATTTTCCAACCCCCCTCCTGATAATTATTGCACAGTCCCTTACAGTATACGCCGTGTGTGATTGGCTGTTTGGCTGTTTGCTTGTTACAGTACGCCGTTTGTGATTGGCCGTTACAGTATACGCCGTGTGTGATTGGCCGTTACAGTATACGCCGTGTGTGATTGGCCGTTACAGTATACGCCGTGTGTGATTGGCTGTTACAGTATACGCCGTGTGTGATTGGCTGTTACAGTATACGCCGTGTGTGATTGGCTGTTACAGTATACGCCGTGTGTGATTGGCTGTTACAGTATACGCCGTGTGTGATTGGCTGTTACAGTATACGCCGTGTGTGATTGGCTGTTACAGTATACGCCGTGTGTGATTGGCTGTTACAGTATACGCCGTGTGTGATTGGCTGTTACAGTATACGCCGTGTGTGATTGGTCGGTCCATGTAAACTAACAGATATAAACACTAACTGACCTGCAGGATATGTTTGTTAGAATCATGAGGATCGATAAACACTTTGACGTCAATGAAAGGCTTGATGAACAATTCACTTGATACTCTGCCGATCCTTTGCGTAATGTTCAGGGATGACAAAGGCTTCATGTTACCCGTCACGCTCCATCCTCCCATATCAGCAATCAACTTCTTCATCGGATCGTCACCTCTCGCCTCAACAGCCGCTGTGTCATTGCAGGCGTTGAAAAACTTCACGGTCTTCATAACAGCTTCATTCTTATGGAAGAGAAAAAAGATGATAAAGAAACCCAGGGGCAAGCGAAAGACTAAACGAGTGATTAAAGGCCGATTTTTTTATCACTCGTTTTTAACTTGTGAATGCGAAAGCAAAGAACGGGTTATAGCATTTGGCACAAATTTCACTCGATCGGTCGATCGATCTATCGATGGGCTGTAAACTTTCATCAAGCTATTAATTTATTATTTTATTTTTTTAATTTATTTTATTTATTTATTTTATTTTTTATTTTTTATTTTTTTATTTTAAATTTTTTTAAATTTATGAATATTAATTTATTCATTCATGATTTAGCTCATAGGAGACTTTGATTCTACTTTTGTTCTCCTCTATGACTCGCCTTTAGGTCTGCAATTACAGTTGAACCCCGCTATCTCGAACTCAAACCCATTCCCCTTGCCATATTTTTTTTCAGTCATTCTCTCTTGCTATTGGCTATCTCGAACTCCCCGCTATCTCGAACTGCTTTTCATTTCCCTTGAGAGTTCGAGATAGCGGGGTGTTCGAGATAACCGAGTTCGAAATAGCGAAGTTCAACTGTATTATAATTTCAAAAGTGGAGTTAATTTTTGCGGGAATATTTTTTGGCGGAAACTTTTTCTGGCGAATCCTGTTTGAAAAATCGTAAAAAAAAAAGAAAGATCAGAACCCGCAAAAATGTAATTCCACACAGTAAGACATTGTCCATACATCTGGGTAAGTTTTCTTGGCGTTTTCCAATGCGTCCTTCAATATATTGTAGCTTTTCTCTCTGACCAATGAGAAGCCAGTAACAGACGTCTCTCCAGCTTCTAAAGTATTCTCATCTTCCCATCCGCCACACGCGTACTCGTAAAAATCAGTGCAAGGGTCGGCGCTCTGATTTAGCTGCTTAAAAGCATCTAAAAATACAAGAGAGGATTATCTAAGAGAAGCATTTCCCCAACCTCGTTCCCAGGGTCTCTCTTCTTCCGCCAAAAGCGATGGTTTGCATTTCCCCATACATGGGTCTGAAATCGATTTTTAATTTTTAGTCCATAGCTGAGGTATTTTAAAGAGCGCTACCTGAGTTCGAGTAACGTGATGTCGAAGCCTCGATCAGAAGGAAATAAAAATAGATTTCACAGCATGGCGCGAAACTATTAATAGATTTCAAAAAATTATCATGGGGCACGGGGAATCCTTCTCTTAGATCATCAAATCTTGAAAATATCAGAAAATAACAGGCTTGAGAGTTGTTTTTGTATGACAAATATGACAGCTAGCGATTCGTTCTCGTGCTTCGATTGAATATTTCAATATGCCCGGCAGCATATATGGTCATTGAGCAAGCTTGTTCGGGTCAAGATGGCGGGATATTGGCCATGTTCTTTTTCTATTCGTGGGAAAATCGCGGGCAGTCCCGAGTGGGCCCATCAGTCTTACCTGCTCGGGTAGTCAATCACAGCGCATGATTTACTATATCTTTCCCGTTCGCGGAGCCAGCCATACAACAACAGCCGTATATTGGAAAGCTCGGCATTATTTTGTCAACATTGATGAGAAAAAATTTAAAACTAAAAAAAATGCGCGGGCCACGCGCGGCGTGATAAAAGTCACGCGCGACGTGATAAAAGTCACGCGCGACGTGGTTTATTGCGAACGCAAGTGAATTTTAATCGATCTCTTTCATCTGCCGAGTTGAAGGCTGTAACGAAATCCCGCATGCAAACGTCGCAAACCACACATCTGGCACTTCCCCTTATACTGGTCTCCTCGCCCTAATCCCCCCAGGGGCCCAAGAGAGCGGGTGACCAGCGTCCCCCTAGCCTGCGAGAGCAGACGTAATTTCCGGCTCGAGTTTCCCCGCCATCTTTGATGTCTCGTTCGCGCGTGTACGCGAGTATCAGATTCTATCGGCTAATTTTTATTGGTCAACTACAAAACAAAAGCTATGACGTCACGGAAATCGTTTCCCAGCTCGGTTTCGCAGACGCTAATTTTCGGCGGGGAAACTCGAGCCGGAAATTACGTCTGCTCTCGCAGGCTAGCGTCCCCCGGGCTATAGTAAATTTTATTAAATGCTCGCAGCGTGAGGTTGCGGCGCCTGTAACTCACACATGATTTTGTTTCCCGCATAACACGCGGTTGTCTTGGCGGTTGTTCAGCTTATTCAGTTCGCTTGATGTGAAAATCTGTTAATTAATTTCGGAGGCTTTTGAGGGCATTAAACAAACAAAGCAAATCAAGGAAATTCCTTTGAAGATCAGAAAGTGATATAAAAAGCATCAGTTCGCAAAACTCAAAACCCTGCAAAGATTATCCGGAAACTTAGTCCGGAAACAGCGACACACGACAAACATTCATGAACATTTCCCTTGAAGAAACTTATTATAAAAAGAATGAATAAATTGATCCTCGCAGTGTGAAAGCATATGATTGTTAAACTTTCACCCTGTGTATATTATACCACGAATATCTAACGAGAAACATGCGTTTGCTTCTACGATGCAAAATCTGTCAACGTTGCGTGTATGTTTATACGTAATTCATTTCATACCTCTTGCCGTATCAAAACACGGCTTAGTTCCACAGTAAGTCTGTTGTGGGCTCTGAGCTCGCGGTACAGAGGTGGTCTTAGACTTTTCCAAGGCGTAGAGCGTGATAAACACGATTGAAATCACCAGTAAAACAAATGATAAAACAGACACAATGATCAAACATGCCAGTGAGCGCGACCTTCGTTTGCTCGATTTGTACGAAACATCTTTCTCTTGCTCAAATCGCTGCATTTTAAAACTCACCCGCGCCACCACACAGTTCAAATGCGTAGCTATAAATAAAAGCCACTCAACCTGTAACCGGAGCCTGTAAAGCCAGGATGAACACACTCAAGGTTTGTTATTTTAATAAACCATGTTTTGAATTGATAACTCTGTTGTCACGCCGGAGCGGAAATTGTTTCACGCAATTTAATTGTCATTTGGCGGGAAGTTGGCGCCGCGCACCCCGGGGGGGACCCCCATAAAAATGTGGTCGGGGATGCTCGGACAAAAGGCAACAGAATCTAATTTTGACGGGGTCTTGGCTCAAGTTCAATTTTACCGCAAGGTGATCAACTAGATAAGTGACACTGACGGGCCAAGAGAATATTTTTTTGAAAACATACTAACCCTAAGAGGTTTATACCACAACAGTCGAAGCTCCCGTAAGCGGACACCCTTGGGAAGCAGAAAAAGGGTCCGCAACTGGAGCTGGCCGCTTACGGTGTAAATACAGAGTTTGTATGAGTTAGAGTTCAAACGGGGTTTTGTCAAGGCGGTCGTAAGTACAGCTGTCCGCTTACGAGAGTGTCCGCTCAGAGAGCTTCGACTACAAGAGAAATGGAACACCATGACCCCTGAAAGGTACAACGAGCATCCCTCCCCCGGGCCTTGATACATTTCCTCTTTTTCTCTTTTATACAGATATTGATGAAAAAAATGTTCCACTCAACATTGAAGAGGCGTATGTACATTTATACAGTATATTCTGACAGAAGAGCGAAGTGTGCTATCTTCACAAACCGCCCTGCATCAGCTTACACAAATAGCGACGGTTGAAATGGAGTACTGGCCTAAATCTATAAACATAATATTGACAGGAATATTTCCTTGAATTCACAAAGGAATACTGGATATTTTAGTTTTTAACCATGCCTGGAATAATAAATGCTTGTCAGCAGAAAAAAAGAAAAGAATATTGAGCCGAAAATAATTATATATAATAACATTATAAATGGCTACCGACTCGCGCAGACAAATCGCTAGGAATGCTATTAATGGCAAAAAAGATGGGCTGATCTGTTTTCTTACCAGAATAAATAAAGCTGTTATTATTATTAAAAACATTCCTCTTTAACCCAACACTTGTGTAATACTATTTGAACTGGAATACCCGCAGAATTTATCGAATTGTAGACTAATATATCCTCGATTCAAAGAAAGCGCGGAAAACTAGAGAAAAAACGAGAGAAAAAAACCTAATCGTTTGGGGCTTCTGAAGAACCGCTTTACAAATGCGGACTGGCTGAACGAAATGAAATAAAGACAGTTTGCAATGTACTTAAATTGGATTCAAAATTAAATATTATTTTCAAGGTCAAATAAGGCAATTGTAAAACGCCATTTATGAACCAACTGAACCGAAACATCTCTTGGCATGTCACATACATGCATCAATCAATCACTGCACAATTTTAATTCGCTTCATTAAATTAAATTGTATCCTCCGTGAGTCAGAAACGACAAAGAGACTATTATATTTGTTCGGAAATAGTTCAGAAGATTTAACGCTAATTAAAACAGAAAATTGTTAATTGTTTCAGAATAGAGGGGAAATTAATAATAAAACTTTGACTGCAATGCCTTACAAGGACAATAAATTAAACGGATGAGAATAAGAATATTAATATTATTGGGGGAACTCGGAATTTTTTTCCGAGTAGCTTGTGTCACTGACAGAATAATATCTTTCTCATATTTTTCTACCAAGCTTAAAATATACCATCGTTTCTTTCCAATAAGAATATTAGTTGACTTAGTTTTAGTTTTAAAATAAAATGACTCTATGGAAAATGAAATCCCTTTCTGACTTTATGAAACAAAATGCTAAATTAATGAGAACGCGCTGTAGTTTCTACTTATTGGACCGTGTATATCAGAATATTTAAATCTGTTTTTGTTCACAGAGCCGTGTTACAATAATTTTTGCAAAGAACACAACTATTTTTAAATTGAAGGTAACCTCAAAATTAATTAAGAAACACAAGGCAGCGACGTTTATATTTACGAAATCGAATTCTTACGATGGCTGTCGAGGAGAAAAAAATCTGCAGCTGTTCAGTGTTGTTATACTTGCATGGTGATTTTTTAATATTCGCGCGCTAATTACGCGCGAAATTTTAAAACGTGGAACATCGCGCGCGTGCATGTATGACGGGAGTAGTTCGGCAAATAAATCTTTATGACGTAAAAACTGCGCAAGTTACTGACTGAGACTATGAAAAGTTTATCTGTTTGACATCGCGGTCATGTCAGACTCGTATCTAAAAGCGACATTGCAGTTTTCTGAGGATCTGCTCTGTAAACCACCAGAGCAACGAAACGAGGAAGATATTCTAAGAATTCTGCCCTGGATTCGACACAAGAGTTCATTGTTCAAAAACCTGGAGGATGGTAAATATTCTGAGTGCATGTTCACAAGACCAGTACGCTATTTTTTCCCGTCATTTTAGATGAGATGCTAACCGAGATGGTGTAAAATACAGGGTTTAAAGGAACTATGTCACAAAATAATAGTTTACTAAGGTAGAAAAACACCAAAGAGGTGATAATAAACCAAACAGGAACAAGGTTGATCGAGGATGGCGAAGATTAAGAGGGATTGCGAACGGCTAACTTGAAAAAATTGGCCAATTTCAGTTTCAAGATGCGCCATCCGTGACGTAGCTCCTTTAAGCCTGGGCCAAACGAGGATAAGAGTTAATGAGAGTAGTTCAATAAGCGCTCGTTTGGCCTGAAACTCTCATGCGCTTTTACCGACTCTCGTGCGCTCTCAGCGACTCTCATTGAACTTGAACTCGCTTAAAATGTCTCTTAAGCCGTCGTTGAGAGTTTTCTCTCGTTTTTCCACGCTTCGTGATAGTCAAAAACTCTCATGAGAGCCAACTCTCAGTTTCAGTTTCAGTTTCAGTCAACTCTCATCCTCAGTGGCATTGTCTCGGGCTCAGTGACAAACCGTGATATTTAGAAATTATGCTGCGAAATCGCGCGGAATATAAACAGTGGTAGCTTTAGGCATTTATTCCTTTTTCAACAGATATTTTAGTCTACGTTATAAAACATGTGGAATTTATCAAAGTCAAGAAGGATCATGTCATCGTACGACAAGGAGAGAGAGGCAATTGGTAAGACACTCCATCTCGCCCCTAGCGTCTATATTCTTCACCAGTCTCTCTCTCACTCTGGGGGAAGGAGAGAGATCCTGGGAATGCGGTTGTAGGAGTAGTAGGACACTTTTGTTATGCTAAGAAAGAAAATTGTTTTAAGATGGTAATTCCTCGGTGGTCCTCTGTATTCAAACGGCAAAGTGTGCTTCAAGTCGGCATTGCACGCCCAGGCTACGTGCTTAAACATTGTTTTATTTTTAGCTAGTTTGCACTACACACACTTCTGCACTTATATATTTCACTTTTGTAACACTTTTTTACTGTTATTGCACTTGCGAACATTAACTGTCCTAGATAGGATTTTGCAAGTTAAATATGTAGATGTAGATCATAGTTAATAGAGGGAAATGGTTATGAAGCCCGGCAAAGTTCTTTGTTATATGTTTTTGTTCGCTATTTTGGGGGTTGACTGTTCACAAAACCTGACAAAATACAATAGGTGGTTACGTGTGTTCAAGCAACTAACCAATAGAAACGTAGCGATTACGTAATTCGTGCATAGTGTATGAGCGCAAAACAAAAGATGTGCACGGTCATGGACCTTCCGACATAAATCTTGGCCTCTTTGTTTGCTCCTTTGATGTTTGCCGGGCTTCATAACCATTTCCCTCTATAAACTATGTGTAGATGAAACGTTGATATCCCTCAAAATGTGAATGTTTTTTCTGTTTTGTTTCTTCGCAGTTTCTATGTCATTCTCAAAGGATCAGTCTCAGTTTACGCCAGAAAAGATGATGAACACCACGACTATCATCATCACCATGACATGGGTGCGGTCCGTAGCACCCAAGAGAGGCTGGCGTACTTTGGAACCGAGCTGGGCAGTCTAAAAAGTGGTCGAAGCTTCGGGGAAATGGTTTTGATGAGCGACAAAAAAGAAAGAAATGCCACAGTCATTGCTGATGAGCTCACGGATCTGATTATTATCAACGACGAATTGTACAAGAAGTCTTTCCAAGTGTACAATCTTGAATGGAAGGAAAAGTCTAGCTTTGCGCTAGCTTGCCCGTTGTTTATATCTTGGCCCACTGCGTTAAAGCACTGTTGATTGAAAATCTTAAAATGCATAAAATTCATTTTGGAAATCGAGTTGTGGAACAAGGTTGGCCGTGTAGCTCGGTTTATTTCATTGCCAAAGGCGCGGCAAAAGTTTTATCCGATCCGCGAAAGTGTAAAGAGCAATATGAAGCTTTGAATCCTAAAAAAAGACAGCCGAAAAGAGAAATAAACTACGGTGATAAAGAAGAAATAAAGATTGAGCTCAACGCAATAGAAGATCTAGTACGACCTTTAACCGTCATTGAAAAAACGACGTCGTCGATTGGAGCATGGTTTCGTTGCCATGGAGAACAGACTACGACAACGCGAAATACAAGCTACTACCATTGGACCAAATGACGTCATAGGAGACGTGGAAATGGTTCTTGATATCCCAGAGTACTGCGCGAGCGTGGAGTGCGTTGAAACTTTGGAAGTGTATGAGCTTGACAAAGCGAGCTTTCACCGTCTCATAGCTCGACGCAGCCCAGAAACACTGGAATTACTTCGTAAAGTTGTCATCACAAAGTTAAGGCTTCGAGTGGAACGGTTTAACGAGATACCACTTTTCCAACACCTTCTCGAGCGCGCTACATTTGTTCCACAGAAAGAAAAAGCAAAAGCAATGAAGAAAAAACGCCAGCAATTGGAGGAGATGCGACGCTTATTGACCGCGGACAAAGGAGAGCAGCGAGGACAAATCTATTTTTAGGAGGACAAACACTCAAGAATAACGAGATGAAAAACAAGTTAGAAAAGAAAGGAGAAGCAGTTTACAATGAAAAAGAGCAACAGTCCAGGTGAGAAGAATAACAACACGCTGATATGTCATGCAATCTCTCTCCTCCGCAGAGGCTTCTTGGGATAATAGGGAATAGGGAAGATTGGGGAGAGTGAAATATAAAGCGCGCGGGGGCTGGAGAGAGAGAAAAAGCAAGCGCGCGGGGGACGCTGGGAAGGGAGAAGGAAAGAAGCGAAGCCTGAGGCTCCCGCCCTTTCCCTCTTCCCATCGTCCCCAGCGCGCGCTCTTTCTCCCCTTTCTTTTTGTTCTCCCCCTCCCCAAGGAAACCTCTGCGGAGGAGAGAGTCATGCAATGCATTGGAATGACATAATCTCTCTTGTTTGCATAGTGTATGTGAGATACAAGTTATACAGGATATGTTAAAGGAGCTTCGTCACGGATGGCGCATCTTGAAAAAATTGGCCAATTTTTTCAAGTTCGCCGTTCGCAATCCGTCTTAATCTTCTCCATCCTCAACCATCCTTGTTCCTGTTTGGTGTATTATTACCTATTTGATGCTTTTCTACCCTAGAAAACTATTATTTTGAGGCTTTTGTCAGTTTGAAGGTGATTTTGCACTTCGCAAAAATGACTTAAATTATCGTCGTGACATAGCTCCTTTAATCTTAACCATTTAACCGAACTTTATTATATTTATTTACATATTATTTGGCTGGGGCTGGCTCCTCTAGCCACTATGGTTATTCCAGGCAGGCAGTACTCTACTTAATTTCCATTTATTTTTTTATATTTTATTCTGTAATATCACGAGCACGAATACAGGATGTTGTAAGCACGCGCGACATTCTATTTGAAATCATTTTACATTTTTGTTATTTCCTCAGCGAAAAGAAAAGAAGGGAAAGAAAACGCTCCGACAGAAAGGTTTGGATACAAATTATACAATATGCTATAGGCCATCCCCTTTCTTATCAGTTTACTGACTGTCGTCCGACCGACCCTAGCCTGTTCCAGGCGTTCGGATAGTGGAGGAGCGACGCGAAAAGACGCGCGAAGCCCACGCCGATTATTCACTCGCCACTCTTCGCGTCTTTTCGCGTCGCTTCTCCACTATGCGAACGCCTGGAACAGGCTAGACCGACCGCAGATCTTAATAAGAGAAATTCCATCGGACCACTTTACACCTTTATCTGGGAAAGTAAATCAACTCGAGTGTTTTTAATAACTAAATCAATATTTTCGCCGTCCATGTTGATGTTGTAACCACGCCTTGTTGTCTCTCCCTACGACAATGATGCTTTGTACTGTTACCCAGTCTCCTAGTTCCATACTTCTCCTCTTTTTTGGATTTTTCTTTTACTCCAATCGACAAACCCAAAATCAGACAACGCCAACGACGTTAATTAAACGGAAAGAAAGGCGATTGCCTTACTACGTTATGGTGGTAATGGCTCATGTGTTCTTCTCTGCTATCTTAACAATAACAGTCTCACAATAACAATTTAAATGTCCCTCCTGCTACGATTTTTAAAATAACTTCTGCTTCTGGTTTATGCTAAATCACTGTTTCTTTTAGCCGATTTGTAAAGAATGTTGTCGATCTATAACGAAATACTGAACTAAGACCAAGAGAGGGTAATTATCCTCTCTTGGTCAGTCGTATATTTCAACTCAGTCCTCAGTTTTATTTTGATTCACTCCCACCCCTGCCCACATGTTCAATGTGACTTTAGAGAGCCACGTTCTGCGACAAGCGACAAACATCAACTTGCGTGGTCCTTGATAAGAAATAAATTAGCAAAAATGCCAATTTTTTTAACGCGTTTGACCACCTACGCAGTGCGGGGGTGGGGTGGGGTGGGGTGGTGTGGGTGTTAGGGGTGTCTGAACTTCCCGCTTACAACTTAGTAGCCCCCTCATTTTTGGCTTTTTTATTGCGAAATATGACGCAATGTTGCGTTGTGTTCCTATTTCTCGGCGCAGTTCCTATCACCTGTAGAATGTCGCTTCCCGCTTCTTCTGTATTTTTCCTGCCTCCCGTACACTTGACCGCGGTCAAACGTAAAAAAAAATAAGCGAAGTCGGTCAAAGATAAGGGTTTTACATTCAGAGCTTAAAGCTTGTTAGTTTTTCTTCAATTTTTGAGTTTTACTAACTTTTTTTATGATTTACTAATAAAAAATCCAAGCATCTGAAAAGTTACCATTTCGCGCTACATGTATTAACACTGGTGTCCACTCCACAGCGGTCAAACGTTTGACCGCTGTGAAGCCGTACACACTTCCCGGCTCCGTATTTCCTGCTTTCCGACCAGCTGCCCAGTGATCTTAATCTCTCTTTGTACTCTGAATTTTATTTCAACTGCAGGAAACAACCAAGAAACAGTTCACCTCCGAGGAATTTCGAGCTCTGAAGAAGCAAATGCAGGCACGTGGCAAAATGATAGGCCGAGTGTCGGACTAAGTACATTGCTTTATTTTTACAACTTTTCTTAACAAACTTGACATTGAATGATATTTTTGCATGAAGTACAAGATTCAAACATGGAGAATTAAGAAACTAGCAGTACAAATAAACTTGAAATCGCATGAATATTGAGTGGTTTATCTGCGGATGTTGCTTTTTTTATGTATAGCTGCTTTGTTGACTACCTGTTGATAATTAATGGAGAACCGAATGCATGCTGGGTTTTTAATGAGAGGAACCTAAAAATGTAGCAAGGTCTTCCCTCAGTTTATGAATAAATAGCTTAGATTTTGCCATCGAACCATGAAAAACAATATAAAACAACTTCTTAATGTAATTTAATATTTCCAGTAAGATATATTTACAAAATTTCGAGGAAATCATGCCAAGCTAGCGTTTTCAAGTTTGTTCATATTAAATCCATTTCTATCCTCCCCATCGTTAGTCCTCCTCACTTCCTAATGGCTTTCTGTCATTTGTCGAGTACTGTTCTACAAAATCAAACCATGGGTTCCCTTTGAACTACAAGCTCTGTCACATTTGTTGGAACACCCCCATCTCCTTCTCAAAGTTGCGCGCCATGTTTTTTTCTCACAAGCAACATTGAGAATGGCGGGAAGAGGAAATAATGGTAAAGTGTTCCAAAAAATGTGACGGGGCTTGTAGGTGATGTGCTTCTCGTTTTGAAGTCATCTATCTCATCCTCGCCATCGTTAGTCATCCTCACTTCCTAATGGATTCCTGTTCATGTTCAAGTAATGCACCTTTAAAAAAAACAACTATTATTTTGGGGAGTTCCTGCCGTTAGGGATGTTTTCGAATTCATGCTAAAACTACAGAAAATATCCTGCCAATAATCATTAAAATTGAAGTGTACTCTTCCATAAAGTACTAAGGCCTTGTCGCTTTCTTGTTTTGGATCGTAGATTCCTGACAGACTATTTTGATTTCGTGTTTAAACAACATAAGAGGAAACTTGTGTGGTAGTTTTTTACGCCGCAGATCATTCTAAATCCAACTTTAGATGGATGATATGGCGTTTGCTAATACTTGCGAGCTCGGCTACCGCGTAATGGCTTGGAACTTCCGCATCCTTGAAAGACTTGAAACTGTCGGAAATACCAAAATATCGTATGAAAAATTACTTTTAAAGTAACATTTTATGTGTAAACATTTGAGAGGGACTTCAAAATTCCCCGGTGTTAATAATGGGAAGACTAGTTTCCTAAAAAAAACCCACACAATTCTAGACCAGAGTGCAAAAAACATTCCCTGTTTGTTTTAGACTAAAACGTTAAAATTATACTTGAACTTAATTCAAATCAAAATGTCTCAAAAACCATACCCTTTGGCGCCGCAGATACCTTTGATATGCGGGAGTACCCCCCCCCCCCTCCCCTCACCCTTCTCCCGCTGCGCTTTTTTGTCCGTTTAGAATCCGCTGCCGTTCTAATGTGAGGCTGTATCTCTTCTGTATTCGGTTATATTTAAAATAACAGTTCGCCCGTGGATTTACTGATGTGTTTTATTTTGTATTTTTTTAGTTAGTATATTCGACTGCTGTATATACACGTTATATTTGAGCTTTTCCTTCCTTCTTGAAACACATTCAATCAAACTTGACATCAGAATATAGCTCAAGGCAAGAAAACAAGCTATTTTTCCTGAACGTCATATATCTCCGCGTGCGGGAAGGTTTTGACATTAATTGCTCGCCAAAGTAAAATGACCGGCGTTTTTGTTTTTTAATCCCTTTCCCTTTATTAAATTTAAATTGTTCCAACGCCTAATTAAAGCAGTTTTATCTCCTTTACTTGCCCATATACGACAAGCTTAAAATTTTGATTTTGATCAAAACTCATCGAAAGGTCTTTCTTTATCCTTTATATTCTTGTTAATTGAAACTTCCAATTTAAGCTCGCCTTAGGCCCAATTTAAACGTCGAACTTCAGTCGCTTCGAATGTAATTCAAGCCACAGAAAAACTGGCAAAAATTGTAGCAAATCAGCGCAATAACCACACAACAACAAGTAATACACCAAGAGCTTTTTCTCATTGTCTATAGGTTTCAATAGAAAAGGAGTTGTTAAATCTGAATCAGTGTCGGCGCGAAACGCAAACATCCCTCAGTTAAATAAATGCCATGCCGTATTTTTCAAATTTTCAGCAGAATAACGGGACTGAGTTGCTTTCTAAATGAAAAAAATAACACCATCCTCTAAACTTAAATTGTAAACGTTTTTAAAAAATCAAATATAACAAAAATGACCACTAACAAAATGACCAACCACAATTTAGGAGTTTAGGTTGTTTGAGAGGAGCCGCCATATAAACCGTTAACGCTATCAAGGTTTGTGAAGTTTTATCTTTAGTAAAAGTAAATATAGTCTATATATACAGTTTACGTGTTTTCTTTTCCAATTTAATTTTCAGTGTACCAAGCGAAAGATAAATACAAACAGTATAACCTTGATGGAATGAACACATGATCCGTTCAAAGCATTTGGTTCGTTAAACCAATATGCCCGATATACATATGGAAGATCAGTCCAACCCTATACTGGAACTCAGTAATGCACGCCGTTTGTTCGTTATATGGGGAGTTTGCTAGCCTGCGAACGCAGACGTATTTCCGGCTCGAGTTTCCCCGCGTTCGCAGGCTAGGAGTTTGCATGCACTGTCGGAAAAAAATGATTATCCGCCGGGTTCTTTTGATCGGCACCATCATAAACCAGTCTTTTGATTTTGCTTAACACTCGCCGCCGCTTCTTAAATAAATTGAGTTTATAAAGGAGAAGCGATCGGACACTCGCAGGGCAGCTTTTAATTTTTGCGCGAAGATGAAAGACACTTTTGTTCCACTTAAGCGCCAAGACGTTATTTTCCATGGGAATACAAATTTGGTCTGTAATATTTTTGTAGTAGTCCTTATATTATCGATCAAAATTTTTACGTTCTAAAATTTTACTTCACAATTCATGCAGAAATCCATCTGTCAGAAATGAAACGAAAGTAAATTAAAAGAAATATATTTGACCACCCACTTTAATAGATTGGATTTCGCCCATTATATGATTTATTGTGCTCAGGAAAAAAATCGATATGAAATATACAAATATTACCCGTAAAAGAAAATTTAACATTTATAATTTCTCTGAATGAACTACTACATGTTGCCTTGAAGACACTGTTTTTTAATATTTTCATGAAATGCTTAAGACGTCAGAAAACTACTATATGAAAAAAGAAAACCGTTGTTGTGTATTTCAACCATGCCTCTTTGTTTTGTCGTAATGAATCTCTGCAGATGTATGGACAGATACATGGACTATACATATTGACAAGGACACTGCTTCCGTCCCTTGAAAAACATATACTGACTTTATTTATCGCTGATCATTTAATTCAAGTGGAAACAGAATGCTTCTTGGGCCAGGAAGTTAATTAAGCGCCAAACTGTCGAACAAGTAGTTTTTCATTTTAATATTATGTCTTCAATATATACAGACAGACGTTTATACTTCCAATGTCTTAGATGAGAAATTTATTGCAAAAGGAAGATACAATACACGTGGACAAACCCTGTTTAACAATTCTGCAAAAATTGGTTCATAAAAAAATCAGGAAAATTGGAATTTTTTATACCATGACAAGGCATTACTGATGGCTGTCCGTTTGTAAAGAAATCACGAAAGACCTGCACAGAGAGCGGATATATTACTCCCGGGGGGGCAACTCCCATATGAAAGTGACGGGGATGCTTGTCGGAAATTTCAAATTACACCCCTAAAAGGGACCAATCTGGGCGTGGCTCAAGCCTTTTTTGACCCCTAAAAGATACCATTATACACAGTATGACGGTGTTTTTTTTTATTATTTCTTCGCGTGCAACCCTAAAAGATACCTTGATGGCTAAAAATATCGCCGATCCGTCCTGAACACCCTAAGGGGGACCAAAATCCGTAATTTACACTCCTAAAAGGGACGACGAGCATCCCAGTCACTTTCGTATGGGAGTCCCCCCCCGGGAATTATTCACGTTAAGACCTCGACTAAGGCCCAATTTATACGTCGCATTTCAGTCGCATATCAGTCGCGTCCAATGTAATTTATTACGTTCCCACTGAAATACCGTGCTATAAATCAGTGCAATAGTAGTTGCTTCCATGGTGGTATTGCAACGTAGTCGAATCAAGTAATACCAGCGAGATTTCTTCGACGTATAAATTGCGCCTAACCTATGTTGAAAACTTTAACCATAGGCAAGGTCGAGGCCTGCTTAACAGCTGCCTTTATTAAACCAAATGCATGCAGAATTTCATTCAAGCTACACTCGTTTATTAATTGGAAGAGAAACTTTAGGTTAAAGAAATTTAGCTTGGGTGTAAAGGTTTACTGACCGGTTTATAAGACCCAAGCTTTCTTACAGACTGCCAAATACTTCATTCAATGTCAATTCTGAGAATTTGTGGCAGATCAAAACAATCTGCTCTTGTTGATGATTTTCTTTATTCTCATCACCTGTCTGCTTGAAAATGTATGGATATTTTAAGGAGAAATAAAATGTTGATCAATGTTGGGATCCTGGATCAGGTCATTTCATTTCCAAGCAAGATGAATTTGTGCCGAATTCAGCTGCAAAGTGAAATGGCCGAGCAAATCTGTGGGGGATAAGATCAGATACATAACTGACACCGCTCCAATAACGGTTTATCCAGCCTCCAGGCTCATGCATATAATTTAAGTTTTGTGGAATGGCTTGTAAATAATAAAGGTGTTAATTTTTTAATTTTTTTTTAATTCTATCTACCATAGTGTATTAAATTTTTCTATTTTCACATTTTCTATTTCGAGCAAAATAAATATTGTTGATTGTTGTTGATATTGTAACGATCCTCTTAAACTGCGTTCACCTTCATTCGATTCTAAGAACAGTTCTAGTTGTAAAATGAAGCAGGAACTTCTCCAAAACGTGCAATGATAAGAAATATGTTTCCGCTTATGGACGGCGACATCTAAGATTTTAAGAAAGAATAAAAGGATTTATGAAGTGTTTGTATTTTATGAAGCTATTATTCAGCATTCGGAGATATTAAAAGCTAAATTTAGTGTTAATGGCCGGAGTTTTTTTCGCCGGTGCTTTTTCATTACCGGTAGAAGTGAAATTAAAGAATTTTACCATAAAACGTGGCGGAAGGCTTTACCTAAACAAAAAAATCTTATGACACGAAAATCACAGAATTTATTGATCGCTCTGGGTTAAGTTTTATCGCTAACGCTTAATTTATCAATCTTGGCGCCGTCGGATAATGTCCAAGGCGGTGGCTCATTCAAATGATTAATTGCCGGATGAATGAGTAAATGGCGATGTCGTTTGCTCCCTCCTCCCACTAAAAGGATCTCCAAAACAGTCCACTGATGACTGGCTTTAGCAGGAAGTGCTTGCCACAATATTTCAAAGCGGTTTCCGAAAGCACAACAGTAAATGGAATAAATAGCCGACCTGTTTTTCAATCATGCTCATATTCAACTCGTATTTTACAACGTACGCGACAACGCCAAGAGCCAAGACAAGGACACTGCAGTGTTGAAGGTGAGTACTGAACAGAGGTAAACGAGGAAGACTTGGAATCAGGTTGTTTTTTTGTTTGTTTTGCCATATCGTTTAGGGCCTTTTTTTTAGCGATATTGTGTGTAAACTAACACAGTTTGATCTATTCGGATTCTTTAGCTAAATATTACAGCAGACTCCCGCTATCTCGAACTCGGTTTATCTCGAAAACCCCGCTATCTCGAACTCAAACCCATTCCCCTTAATTGCCCTTGTTTTTTTTCAGTCATTTACTATAGGCTATCTCGAACTCGGTTATCTCGAAAACCCGCTATCTCGAACTCAAACCCATTCGCCTTGCCCTTGTTTTTCAGTCATTTACTATCGGCTATCTCGAACTCTTCGCTATCTCGAACTGTTTTTTCGTTCCGTTTTGAGAGTTATTCGAGATAGCGGGAGTCTACTGTATAGTGGAATGGAGTAGAAATTGTTAGGGAAAGAAATCTTATTACCCAAATTTACGAACTGCTGTTGCTTTTCCGAAATTGTTGCTGGCCTTTTATGAACCCAATATCTCCGAAAACAACAGAGATTAATTTTTAAATACCAATTCGAGGGGATATTTCACTAAAGAAGTTTAATCTGAATATATATTCGAGGCGTTTCCGAACAGATATTCCCCCGGAACGATCCCTTGGGTGTCCTTGGTATGTATGTTGTATGTTTAAATGATTTTAGGTTAAAATGATTTCAAACTAGATTGATTTTTCTTTGTCTTAGGATTATGGTAATAAATCTGGAACAAAGGAAAATAAAAATTAAACTAGTTTGATATAATTTTGACCTAAAATTCATTTTAACTACAACATGTCCATTTAATAGCTGCCTCACTATGTTATTTTGATATTAAGGGTGGCAACTTTTCAGTGGTGGGTGACCTATTATGAATGTTTTCTTTTTCGTTTACCGCGTTTAAGTAATCAAAGTGATACGCTTCGGACCGTTGTCAATATTAAAAATATAAATAAATAAATAAATAAATAAATAACAACCGCTGAATTATTACAGAAAACAGGAACTGAAACCTCGAAGTAACATGCAAGGCGCTCTCTTGTAATTCATACATGGGATATGTTACAGTTTCTACAATCATGCTTTTCAATTATATTTTCACAGAGAAGTGGGAGTGGCGGTGTTTGCCTTGCTTTGGAAGCAGCATGTTTTATGTCACGTGTCTGTTTCTGTTTTTTCTCCAATCAGGTAAGACCTAGATGTTCAAAATTTTTATGAGCGATTAAACCATTTCGGCTGAACTGGGAGTGGGGTGGTGGGGAGGGGTGCTACTTCTTTATGTAAGCTAAACCAAAGTGTATGTTTTTTTTAGCCGTTTTGGTCTGAAATAGGAAAAAGGTTTTTACTGGCATTATTGGTATAGTTTATAGAAACTAACATTTTATTTATTATGATTCATCTCTTGATCAGAAGTGCGGCTTGATTAAAATCGGGAATTTGAAGCCCTTCTCAAATGTCTACGCCCAGGGTTCATGTTGCAGCTTTGCTTTACTGAAAATTACCGTTTGATGAACCCGGAGGGGAGGAGGGTCGATTTCAATGGTCCAGGTTAGAAATCCCTCATAAAAGCGAACAGATTTAGAATGAGGAATAATGTGACTGCGATTCCTAAAAATCTCACCATGAAATGGACTCTCTTCACGATAGAAAAATCAATTTTAAACAAGGCCATGCGAAAACTGGCCCGAGATGACGCCATCTTTGTTTTTTCGGGTCAAAACGAACTTTGTGAGGCATCATGGGAAAGGCACCCCGTAATTTGACCGTGGGACATTTGTCATGAAATGATTTTTGTATCTCCCTCCCCACCCCCAATTACAATGTCGATCTTTTTCTATCCCTGACCTAACTTCAAAATTTCAATATTGTTTTGGGGTAGGGGGGCTCGGAAATTCAATAAAGACCTCTCACTTCAAAAAAATTGTCAATAAAAAAAACGTTGCAGCGTTGGCCACAATCACTGCGGAAAGTAGAACTTGATTCTACTTCTCGCAACGCTTTGTTGCCAAAAAAAAAACAACGTTGCGAGTACCATGTTCATTTCCTGATTTCATTGCCATGAGTATGTAAAAATTCAACTTCAACTTCAACTTTATTATTATGTTTTAAACAGGAGCATATCACCCTGGAGCCTCCATCTCCCTTATTGGGCCTATCACACGGCGTAGTTAAATCTTGAACTATTTTTAGAATATCTTTTGCCGCGAAAAATCACCCGTTGCGAGCACGAGGACGAGTTGTCGTTTCATGTTTCAGATTAAAAATAGAACCAGGAATGGGACGAGAGGAACGTGGAATAAGAAATAGAACGGCGGAATGTCGTTACTACGAATTATCACTGTTGTCCGCGGGCGTACACGGAAATCTTTTCGCGGGAGAACGATTCTAAAAATAGCCGAAGGTGTATCTACGGGATCAGTGGCATTATCGTAGCCTGCGTCGCATTACGCGGTCAAGTCCGTCTGCGACGCAGGCTATGCAGATCGAGGCTCCGGGGTAATATGCTCCTGGTTTTTAATTTACAAATAGTACCGACCCGCAGATAACACTAGGCAATGTTTCGTGCAAGTTGTGTCGCAACAAAATTGCGAGACAAGTTGCAGAAAAATTTTTAGCCTGAGATCAGGCTCAGAGAGAAATCTGCGCGGACTGTGGTTCGTTCCCGCCCCAGTCCGCGCTCGGCGATTTCTCTCGGAGCCTGGTCTCAGGCTAGAAAAAATTGCCCCGTGTAACAACGCGTAATAGCTGTTCCAGTCGCTTGATTTTATAATGACCTTGTTTCCAGTGTCTCCCAAGAACTTGAACCGCGTCGAAGATACGGTGTTTGGAGGAGAGGAAAATCCTTTAAAACAGTGCGGAAGTCAAGAGGAATGTGAGATTTTGGCTAAAAAATATCGAGTAGGCCGCTCCAGTGAAGCTGAATTAGATAAACGAGGACTGACTGGTGCGAAGAGTTAGACGATGATAAAAAGACACAATGCGACCTCTTCATGGGTGGTGGATGGCAAGAAACGAGAGCTCGACATCGCTGTTCCGTCATTGAAGAAACTCCTGCAGGCCGTCATGGCTTTGTGAAATCCTCTACGACGCACTTTTCCTGAATGCACGGCCAGTTGGTGCCGTTACACACCAGGGAAAAAGAAATTCATGGTTAAGAAGACCGCCCGTGAAACAAGTGATACAGACGAGGCGAGTGATGAGAAGGCTTACCAAATGACAAGCCGCTGTTCTCTTGAGGTTACTATACGCTTTGTTTGCGGGAATGGCGGCCTTGGCGCGTTAAAATCGATCAGTAAGTTGGATTGATTCTCAAAATTTTTTTAAAAGAAAATTAATTTGACTCACCAATAGCAAATATACACGACAAAAGTAACATAGCATTAATCATATTATAAATATAAAGTCATAAAAATCTAGACAAGCTACTGTACTCGTAGGGCTTGTGTGTGCTGTTGATTGTTAATTATCGATGTGTAGGTGTTAATTACATATGTAATGTTAATTTAAATTAGAGATGTATATAAAAATAAAAAAAAAGCGAAAGTAAAACATTAGCAATTAACATCTTTGAAATACTAAAAATTACAAAAAAACAAAACTATAGGTCTAAATATGGCCGGATTGACATTGATGCTTAGTAAACACGGTTTTATACACGAGTCTTGTGTTTAAAGGCATTAAGAAGCTTGTGTGGTTTGCCGTGTCTAGAAGAAACTAAATATTATCAAATAAGACATAACCATGATTGAAAATCCCAACCGGCGGGAGGCAGGACCAGTGTTTGGCTATTTACAGAGGGCGAGCCAAGGTAGTTGAACTCGGCCGGGCAACCGACCACAAATCCACGAATGGAGGGTGGAGTTTTGTGGGTGTGGCTCGAATTCATTTTCACCCTAAGAGGTACCAATTCTAAGACAAAACTAGTCCGTTTATATATTTTTTCCAGCTTAATACCCTGAAAGGTACCGGAATAACTCTAACGGCAGTCAATTTTTAGATTTTAACACCCTAAGCGGTACCAAACCACGAATTTTAACCCCTAAAAGGTACTGTGATCACCCCCGTCACTTTTATATGGGAGTCCCCCCCCCCCCCCCCCCCCCCCCCCCCCCCCCCCCCCCCCCCCCCCCCCCCCCCCCCCCCCCCCCCCCCCCCCCCCCCCCCCCCCCCCCCCCCCCCCCCCCCCCCCCCCCCCCCCCCCCCGACCCCTGAAGCTATTATCCACCCTTTGAAACAACTGGTTTGTTGGCTACTGAACCTATATGTAGAACAAATATTTTGTAGCTTAAAGGCCAGCGGTCTCTCTGTCAGTTACATATTTAGAAGGAACACATTTGATGCATATGCTTCCAATTACAGCCTGTCCTTAAAGGTACGGCTACGCATATTTTCTATCAACCGACCGTGATTATTTTATCACCAGATGCCAAGTTGTGGAGATGAAGAGAATAGCTCTTCAAACGATATGACGATGGCCGACATGCGTGTAGCTATGGCTACCAGCTTAGAAGAGAGCGTGTTATAGTGATCAAAAGAGGTTTGTGAAAAAAAAAAACACCCCCAGACAATCCTCTCATTGCCCACTAATGGCCGTATGACACATCGCGGAAATTCAAAGTCAATCAGGCATGACGTAGAATGTCAGACGGAATAGAGAAAATCGACCCGAAAACGCCTGACTGCCCGCGTTGCATTTTGCGAGTATTACGGGCTTTACTATTTTAGTTTCGCCACTGGTTAGCATATGGCTTTTAAGGAAGAATACAATCAATGAAATGAATGAGACCACTTTCTTACAATGTTTAGCACTCTTCCTGAAAACTAGCGATGAACAATTTACTCAAAGTTTGCTCCATAGTTCAGCGTTATTTTTCATTTGTGTGGTATTTTGAAAACACAATTTCGAGGTTGACTTTTTCTCCAACGAATTCGCACTTAACTGTCTGACAGCTATTGTTCAACCAAGCATTCAAACCAAAAAAGGGGATTTTTTCGATTCAAACCGCAATCCTCTCACTTTTCTTCAGAAAGGTTGCGGTTGGACAAATTGGTAGCCGCTCCATTTGACTTTCCATCGAATTTCAAAAAAAAAACATTCCTAAAGGGTTTAGAACCTTTTTACCTTTGAGGACCTTGTACCTACGCTAACCCTACACGCAACCACCTAGCAAAACCGCCTAACCGCTACCTTAACCCTACTCTAACCCTACCTAACCCTCCTCAACCCATACCTAACCCCGTACCAATTAACCCTAAAGTTAGCCCCAATTAGGACCAAAAAAGGAATTGCGCTAAAATGTTAGCGCTTGCTTTGTGAATTTCAGAGGCTTAACCAAGTAGGAATTAAACTTGATTTCAGGCTGGAAAACATTAATCGAATCTGATTGGTTTTTAGCAGACAATTTACACACTGTTGTAATCAGGATTTTTTTTTTATAAGACAGTGTGCACTTGAATGGGTTTCCCTTTCCAACAAACCTTAAAAAAAGTTATCTATTTTTCCCCTCAAATTTAAGTTATGGGTTATTACGATTAATTTTTTTGTAACAGAGTGAACCTTCATGTCACTTTCTCGCGCCATTTTGTCTGTAATGCATTTTACTCGTGGGTTACAGACAGAATTGGGAAAACTAACTTACCAACTGAATACACGTGGACGATTTTTTTACACGCCCCCAGTGCCAAAGTAATGGAATCAGAGGCCCTGGGGCTTAACACTAGCCGAAACAGAGATTCGCACAAACCCGTCAGGAAAAAAAAACCCCCACCATTAATGTTCGATTGGTTTCATGTCACTCAGTGTGAACAGGAAACATAACTGACTAAGGAAAAACATGATATTTTCTTTTATCATTGTAGTTATGTCCGTTGTTTGTTATGTCATTATGTCACTAGTGTGAACCTGGGCAGCGATTGAATTCTAGTTTTCGTGTAGGTAAGACTAGAAATGGAAATTGCAGAACTGACGACATCTTACGAAAAAGAAAAATCAGCCTGACACTGACAATTCACCCAACCGTAATTATGTCATTCCCTAGTTTGCTAGTGAAGTTTTACATTACCAGGTTACTGGCTATGACAGCACGGAGCTTTTGGATTGTTTTTTCGTTACGAACGTAATACATGTTTGCTTTGCGCTTTTGCTTTTACTAAGTCCTTTTCTGATTGGTTCGAAAAAAACTCGCACCTCGACTCTCAGCCAAACAAAATCATATGCCAAACTAAAACCAATCGTGACTTGCGTTCGCACGCGTTTTCCCGCGCCACTTGGACGCCAGACATGTTAAATTTGACCTTCTGAGTTCTGATTGGTTCCTTGTGTTGTTTTTCCGGCTGGTTGAGGCCATGATTGGCTCAGAGTGATTTCTTTGGGTTTTACTACACATGAAAAACGCTCATTATTCAGGAGGAACGCTCAAAAAAAAAAAAATGCCTTTGCATTGTCATGAGATAAAAAACCAGTTAATCTTGATCAGCCACTTCTTTCATTAAAATGTGCCGCCCAGCAATTTTTTGTATGGCCAAGATCTGGCCAAGGTTTGCCAAGGATATTGAGGCCATATTAACATTACCAAGCACTGTAAAATATGTTTATCCTGGGAGGTTTGAACGTTTTTGGTTATAGGAACGGTCTGCCCAAAGATTATTGGGCTGTTTCAAATTTAAGACGATTATGGGAAATCAAAAATCTGGCCTCACAAGCCTTCGGTTTCATGTTTGTGCAAAAATTGAAATTGCCCACAACTTCTCCCCAAAATAGGAATAGGGCCTTGAACGTACACATATTGACTCATTTTGACATGATTTTGTTATGGAATTCTTTCTTCAGTTATAGGCATTCCAATTTTAAAAAAAATTGTTGGGTCGGCCATTTATGAAAGAGGTGTATATTATGAGCTGAACAAGTTGAAGATTCTCGCATTTCCAACTAAATAAGATCTTCTTTTCTTTCAGGTATTTTGAAAATTGCCGAACATTTCTGTGACCTCTTTGAGTTTGACAACTCGCAGGAAAACGGACGCTGGCTTTGCTTGACTTGTTTTAATAATTACTATTCTCTTTTAAATAATGAATAAACTTGTAAATGGCCTCTGCGATATCAATTAAACTGATAAAATGAAACTTTTCGTGGACAGGACTCTTTTGCTTGTTCACTATATATTTTCTTATTATCTTCATCAGGTCTAACTGGCCGATGGTTGTACTCGGCTGGGGTAGTGTTAAAAGACACAGGGGTGGGCCGAGGGTGGCTTGGCCAACTTTCAGCCGGTCCACCGAAGAATCTGACCTGAATTTCGGGCTGTCACTCTTTTTTCACTGGGGGAGGGGGCGAAGGGCAGACGAGAGGTCAAGAGGCTTCTAGCATGCTTGAGTGAGTCTGCAGCAGAAAACACACTGAAAAACAGTACCTTTTTCTCATTAAAAGTTTATTTACCCCCACCCAACAAACAAAACGATTTAAATTTATATATATAGGTTATATATATTTTCCCTTAAGCGTAGCCGTTCGACTTACTGTTATTTTAAATAGTCCACGTTTTCATTGTTTCTGTTTTTTTCTTTATTACTGCTTGCGTATTCGATGTATATGTGAAGCCCATCAACAATCGAAAAGAAAGCGCAATCTCTTTGTAAGAACACTTGGTTGGAGTAGAGTGTGGCAGCACCCAGCCATCTTAGATTTAACAGTGTTTTCCCGGAAAAGGCCAACCATTCTTTGAACACTTTGGTGGCAGAGGTTTTTTCCCTTAGCGAGGGAACGCTGATGCTGGGGGCTCGTTGTCGCGGCTACGGCCTGCTCACAGTTCGCAAGCAAAGGAGAATAAAACCCTACTGTGCCCACCGGAGGGGGTAAGGCATTCTCAGGTTGGTCACTTTGTTCGTAGGTATACGTGTTTATAACCAGAGGCCTATAACTAGGAGGTGTTCCATCTCTGTATTGGGCCTTGGCCCATCAGATTCGGAAGTTAGGCTATTTTTAGACATTTCTTTCCGCGGCGAAACCAGCAGCCAATCAAGTTGAAGGTGATAAACCATCTCGTAAAATTGATATGCCGGCGAGCGCTACGCAAAGACCAAGAAAAGTTTGGCTCAATTGGAAAAGCGAAAAGAGGTCACAAGCAGAATGTACTAACTTGTTTAAAATACTTCACTTAAAATAATTCAGGTCAAAACTTCCGGTATACTGTGTTTTGTAAAAACTACAAATCGACCGCAGTGATTTTTCAGTTCAATCTAAATGAAGCATGATTTGTATCGAATTCGGCACGCGCAAAAACTTCTGGCGGACTGTGCGCGCTGTCCAGTTGGCCAAGTTGAATGAAAAAGTGTTCCCTTCCGCGGATGTTAAAAATATCGCTCAATCTCTCCAAAGTTTCCGTCATATTCTGGAAAATTGTGCCGATTGGTTTAGCTTAACATGGGGACAGATTCGAAAATAATTGTGGAGCTGAACTATTCATAGTTCATTTTACAAGTTGAACGGACAGCTATACGCAGCCGAGGGGTCTTCCACTCGTTTACATTATACGGCGGGCAAAACTTTGCGCGGGCACTACAGAATTTAATAAAGCTTTAAACCAACATTGTGTTGAAACGAATCTGAGCCTCTAAAAATCAAGTTCATCGAAAGTAAAAAGAACACCGGAAACCCTAAAATATATACTTCATGGATGGCACAAAGAAAAGATGATTGGTCTTCGAATCCCGAGAATTTTCACGGTGAAGGGATCTCGACCGTCACGAACGCTTGACGAACTAGAACGTCGGGATACATGATTGTGAACTGATGGTAAAAACTTAATCTAGTCTTGGAATTGGACAAGCTCTCTTCGAAATACAACGTAACCAATACGGAATAGACTAAGCTTTAAACTTGTGTTAGTAAAAACAGGTTTTCATTACTTTGGTCTGATCTTCCACGTTAAAACTAATTTCAGGCCCCGTCATCTTTTCAGTCGCATTAGTTGGTAAACATCTTACAGGACTTTTCCAGTTAATTATTTCGTTACAAACTTCGTGTATTATTTAGTTCTTAGAATTAAACTTTTGGTTTGATTTAGAAGGGCGCATAAGGTTTTTTTTCTTAGTGATTTTATAGCCATCTTTTTCAATCGAACGAACAAACCTTCTTGAAACAAAAATGTTGTCGAGCTAAAGTGAGTTCACACTGACCATATTTGGGTCGGGGGGAAAGGGCAATGGGGGGGGGGGGAAGGAGGGGAAGAAAAAAGGGGAAGAAATGAGGTGGGGGAAACTAGCGAAGGGAGATGATGTACTGTAAGGCATGGTGCGAACATGATTGGCTAGGGGCGATGGTTTCGTGAGGCCGCAGAAAAATGTCTAAAGAAAAATTAAGAATACAGGCAAGCCTTCAACTGCGAATGCTGATGGGTCCGCGCGCAGATGCTTGATGGAAACCTCTAGTTTCATAGACCTCTGGTGCCCTAAACTCAACTTGTTGTTTGCATAACTGTATTCACATGCAGTTGTTGACTCATCAGTTCGTCACGTGACAAACATTTTCCCTTACAATGGGCCGCTTTTTACGAATTTGTCTTTTCAGCGCTCTTGTTTCAAGAAAAAACGAGTCCTTGATGCACAACCTTTCATATGAAAATGAGTTGTTTTTTTACTCACATGTTCATATTTTCATATGAAAGGTTTTGCACCAAGGACTAGTTTTTGAACAACTTAGATGGCACATAGACAACTTAGAAATGGGCCAATATTTTTGGTAATGTCGCCTTCTGTAATCTGACCAAAATCCAGATTGTGTGTTAATTGATCACTTCTCACATTTTGAGGCGGAGAATGTACTTCCAACCCGCACCACAAACAGTGAATTTGAAACTGTTTGTACGCAGTAACAAGCACGGATGTTAATTTGGGACAAGGAAATATGCCAAATTAAACACATTAACAGGTAATTGTACGTCGTTTTTCTTTCTTTTCAACAAATGGCGAAGGTCACATCATAAATGGAGTCGCCAGCCCTGCAGGCCGCGTAGTTCATCCATGGTTCGGAGGGATAACCGCCAACATTCCTTTCTTCTAAATGAATTTTTTCTCAACTGTCACAATCCAAAGATATTTTCGGCGCTGTCGTTTTCATTGACATCCTTTTCACAGGATTTCCGCGATATCGCAGCTGGTCCTTTCTGTTCCAAAAGCCTCGTCATAAGTTTGCTTTGTTAAATGCCATATCAGCTTTGTTCTCCACTTATACAACGGAATTGATTCAATTAGGCCTCACGGTTATTCATAAGGGTATCCGCTCCTTTGAAACACTGGGCCCTAGTAGACAGAAAACACTGTCAATCAAGTGCTCTTTAGTCGTCACTCACGTCTGAAAATGGACCACTATGTAAGAAGTCAACTTTGCATCTGCAGTTTAGACTACGAGTAGTCCCTCATTGTTCTCAAAAAGGGGCTTAGGATCGCAGTGGGCGGGCGACGTGGAGCGCAGCGCGAACTGACTCCAACCTTCCCCACGGATGCACACGCCAAGCACGCGAACCGCGAACATTTCTTTCTCATGCCCCCGCGCGTCGCCGTAACTCCTCCTCGTGGGAGGATGATTTCTGCTCGGCTCGCATGCTGCGCCCACGCACCATAACCCTGAGGAAAAATGGAGGACTACTCGTAGTTCCTATTGCAAATCAGTTTTTGGTTTAATTATCACTTCCAAGCTGACGTACTCCGGGCGCCGGCATGTATTTCTTAAAACGAAGATCCGGCATTCAAACGTTTTATATCTCGACTTAGCGTCTGGAGGTCCAGACTTGCCACAAGTCGTCAATTCCTTTCAGCGAACGAACAATAGTTGGAAAGGGCTTTTTACTAGAACACGTTCTAGTTCTTGAGGCTTGCTCAATGAAGGAGCACGTTAATTCCATGGTACTTATACATAACCGTACCTTTTCTCTCTGCAAACCGAAGATCGAATCGAAAAACACAAGAACGGAAACCAAGGCAACCAGCGCGGCCATCCCTGGGGCGAGGCTCTGGACGTTTCTCACAAATTCATCACAGTACGGACAATCGGTACTAAAGGAGGGAGGGAGAGAACGTATGGTTTGACAATAGCCTTTACGTTAGAAAAGCTTAATTTCACCCTCATGTCTCATATACCGTAAAAAGCTATATTAAGCCCCCGGAGGGCTTATTTTAATTTCAGGCCTCAAAGAAGGGGGCTTATTAGAGAGGGGGGCTTAATAGAGAGGGGGGGGCTTATTTCAAATCATAAATTTTCTAGAAAATTCACATTCATTTTTCAAACTTTACTATTTCACCACTAACTAAACAGAACAAGAAATGGGTTATGTATGACCGTCTTACAAATGCAATGTCATTTATTAGGGTATAAATGACATTAAATACCATGTTTCCATACAAAATGACTGAAACAACCGAAAATATTTCTTTAAAGACATTATTACATCAGTCTGACGAAAGGGGGCTTAATAGAGAGGGGGGCTTATTACAAAAACTGACATCCAAAGGGGGGGGGGGGCTTATTAGATAGAGGGATTAATAGAGAGAGGGGGGGGGGGGGGGTGCTAAATAGAGCTTTTACGGTATATACCTGCCAGAGGTTAGTCTGTCCAGAGCCGTTTTCGTTTTGCTCTTATTTCGCTCGCGCTCTGGACGATCTGTGAACAGACTAGCCAGAGTTTTGAGAAGAACTTCGTGCAAATGAGGGTTGAGGGGAGGGGGGGGGGGGGGGGGGGGGTGAGTTTTGAGCAATTGACGTAATCATGTATGAGAACAACTTACATTAAATTCACTTTATTTTAGCATTACAAGATCGATACATAACTACTTTAAATAACCAAAACAAGAACACACATTAGGTACGACCTCTGCATCCACACAATAAGTATTTACAGTAGCCTACTTCAATAAATTACACATACCTACATACGTCATGTCTACGTTTCGTGGATTCATCTCTTGAATTATGGCAATCCTCTCCGATGACACCGCTGGACAGTTTGTCTGGTTGAAGGCTGATACTTCCGCTACACAAATGCTCCAGATTTCTAACAAGTAAATTAAAATTTGAAAATCTAAGGCTCGACAAGAGAGGATGATCTAGGAGAAGCACGTCCCCAACCAATGCCTTTCCAATGATATTGTGTTTCAAATCTATTCTTTAATTTTCAGTCAATAGCTGAACTAAGCTGCAAGCTATTTCTAATGAGACCGCGACCCGATTGGTTAGTTTCGAGTAACCGTGATTGTACACAATTGTAAGGAGCCTCGTATCCCCAGAAAGAGAATACGTATCATGGGGCAAAAACAGGGTGAGAACAAAATGAAACACACAACAGGGGCCGCGGGCGCCAAAAAATTGGTCACACTAGTTTAGGAAATTCTGTCAAATCCACGCTGTTTTAACAGCAGCGCTTAGACCGAAGAGAGAGCTGGAAGAGACAAGCAGCAACTGAGAGGAACCTGGGGAGAAAGTGGCCAGTCGTCTCTTCCACCGCGGTCAAACGTCAAACAAAAATAAACTACGCCGACATACCTCATCATTACACATAAACTTCTCCTTTTACCTACTTTTGTTTCCTTTCGCAAATTACTATCAAGGTTTTGATTTCGGGTTGTTGCAATGGTTTCTCGCGGGAAATTGGTTCGCGGGCGACCAGAATTTGCGCTTTTGCGCATGCTCGAGCATTTGACCGCGGTGAAGTCGTCTCTTAGCTGCTCTCTTTCACAAACTCGCCTCAGCCCCCACCCTAGCTTTTCTCCTCCCCAGTGCTCTCCCTTGCTTTACTTGCGAATTTGAAAAAAGTCCTCATTGTTTGTTTATGAACTGCGCATGACCTCATTACCTTATCGTGGCCAATCAGCTCTGCTATCAGAGATAATGACGTCACCAGCATGATAGATCCTCCGCATCCCATAATAGTCGCGGTGACGTAAATAAACATTCCTTCCTTGTATATCTTGACATAAAACCACAACAGGCGCTCATGGCCAGCATAAATCCCAAGGAAAATGTAATCTGATAAAAATAAAATACAGTTATGAAAAGATTATTAACCCTGCGTGGTAGTCGCGCAATATAGTAAAAATGTAGGATAAAAGAAAAAAACTTTATGAACTTTATGTAGTCAAAATTTATGAAATAAAAAATTTATTAAATAAAAACTTAAGAAATATAAACTTTTAACTTAAAGCTACTGAATAAAAGCTTATGAAACAAAAACTTAATTAAAGTAAAATATTTATGGCGTAAAAACGCTATAAAATAAATTAATTTTATGAATATAAACACAATGAAATAAAATGTTAATGAAATAAAAACTATATGAAATAAAATATTAATGAAATAAAAACTTTAGAAAATATAAACTTAATGAAATAAAATATTTATGAAATAAAAATGTTACGAAACTATAAACTTTATACATGTAACATAAACATTTTATGCAATAAAAACGTTCTAAAATAGAAGCGTTATAAAATAAAACCTTTATGAAATAAAGAAAACGCTTCTCAAAAACACGCTAAATATTTCCAAAAGTTCGCTAACGAGGGAGTAGGCCATGCGTTATACAATTCGTAATAACATACAATCTCGTTCCCAAAGTCCTTGTTACCCTTGTCCAGCGGTGGAGCGGCCAACAAGGACCTCTGGGACAGAGTGATCCGCCTGACCTGCGCAGTTAGACTGGAAGTCCAAAAATCTTGGCGTCCGTTAGTTGAAACATGGGAGTCAAACACATGCGCAGTAAGTCCAAGAATCCTGTCATGGCGGATCGCTTCCTCCCAGCGGTTCCTTGTTGGCCGCTCCACCGGGGTAACGAGGACTCTGGGAACGAGATTTAATAACATAGTAAAAGATCTCAATACTTTGCTACCAAGCCTTTTGTTCAATGTCTTGACTGTTCCACTGGCAAACACACCGCTAATTAACACAACAAGAGGAAAATACGCGATAGCTTCCTGAAAGGAAGAAAAAGAAATACTTCATATTAAACAGTTATTTTACCCTTTCACTCCCAAGAGTGCTAAGTTCAAATCTGAGGAAAAAATCTTGGACTTTCATTTGGTAAAATTGTCCAAAAATAAACAGCACCACATGAAAGTACTGCTGAATAGATTTCATTTGAATGGTCACCACACTAGGGTTTCATCCACAGACTTAAAAGTTAGAACCACCTTGTACAGCATAATAAACAGTACCACATGAAAGTACTGCCTCAATAGCTTTCATTTGAATGGTCACATAGGCACCACCTTATGCAGCATAATAAACAGCACCACATGAAAGTACTGCTCATGATCAATAGCTTTCAATTTGAATGGTCACGCGCTATGGTTTCATCCACAGACTCAAAAGGTACAACCTACATTATTGACTCGAGGTTTGACTAGATGTGATTTTGATAAAGGAAATATAGTGTGGGCGTGGGGTGGGGACAGGGTGGTCTGAACTTCCAGCTTCCCGACCCCTCCGTTGTGGTTCCCGCCTCTTTGTGCTTTTTACCACCACTATGAGAATCCCGCTTCCCGCCACCAGTCCCGCTTCCCGCCCTCTCTTTTCCCGCCTCCCGTAGATTTCCCGCTCTCAGGCCCTTTACTTCTGGGTGAACACACGACACATGTACATCTCCACATCTTGGCATGCGCACAGCCAAGGTACTCGTGAATTTTTTATGAAGTGGAACAAGAGTTTTAAAAGGGAGGAATAAATAGAGGAAAATGGATTAATCCACGAAATCAATCACGGACCACAAAAAACAGAATCACAAACAGCCTTCGAAGCCACCGACCAATGTGATATTTACTGGTTGCATTACAATCGCAACAAAACAGAGTCTATAGCTGTCCCATTAATTAACTAAATTATACATTTACTGACCTTTTCAAACTTGAGTGTTTCCGTTAGATAAAGAGGTAAATAAGACTGAGAAACATTTACAACGAGTCGGCTACAAGTGTAAATTAAACCCGTCTGCAAACTAAACAACACAGCTTTTAAGGCGGGGGTACACGTGAATTTCAATGAAATTTGAAGAGGTTTAAAGAAGGGATAGAAGGAAATTTTTTTTTTGGAACACCAAGAGACAGTTGATACCCACACGGGTTCTCTTGCGTGGCTATCAACTGTCGTTGATGTCAATCTACTAATTTTTAAATTCAAATTCTAATTTTAAAACTACATCAAATCTTCAATATTTCTTATTTCCCTAAATTTTACAAACTCATTTGAGAAAAACTTTTTCCTCCTAAACATACCCAAAAATCACCCAAAAATTTACAAAACATCCCATAACATAGATTCGTGTAATGAGCTAATAGTTTTTGGATTGCTTGAAACGTGAACGAGATATTTCCATTAAACCCATGTTAAGTGGCGGAAAAAAATGGCATTCAGGTGTACCCCCCCCCCCCCCCCGGCCTTAATACACCAGAATATAATGTCTTCTTTGCATTTCAATAAATTAATAAAGTCTTTCTAACGAGCCAAATACGCAACAAAAAAAGACAGTTAAAGGTTATTCTATTAAACGAAGAAAACGAAGTTGAATAAAAACTGACGCCACTCTATTCGCCTGCTGATTCCCGCCATCTTGAATCCCGTGACGAGCGGACTGGGACGAATAGATTTTATCCTTCCCGAGAAATTATCGAAAACTGTGGGTGGTGGGGAGGTACCAATGAGTGAAAAGACACTTTTTGATTTTATAGCGGATAAAATTATTACGCGTCGCTTGAATGTTGACTTTGAAAAATACGAAAATACTAATCAAAAACCTTGTAGAATGCGGGATCCTTTAACCAGTCTTTCCAAGTTCTTTGGCTTCCATTTGGTTCACTTCTATCAATAATTGCCTCTTTGGCCACATCTTCTATTTCCTTTTTCTCCAGAGTTGACTCAATGGAGGAGGTCGTCAGCTCATCGCTACAGGAAGATGGTGTCTTTGATTTGTCACAAACAGAAGTTGTAACTCGCTGAGAAGACGAGCGCTTTCCCGAGGGGGAGGGATCACAGTCCACTTTGAGAAGAGCTGATTAAAAATGAAAAACATAGCAGAGAGATATTCAGATCCGATTTTCTCCTTGCATAGTTGCTTTATTGAATGAGTACAGAACCCTAATTTGGTGTATGATTGCTTATGAGGAACACAGTTTTTCAGGACACACTAGACACATATGGACAGCCCTGCCAATAGACCTTTCTCCAAAATGGCCGCCGCAAATTCATATTAAGCTGAGCTGAAAATCAATAACCAGCACCTGAAAGACCACCTCTTGTTTGGTAATCGTACAAAGTTTCATTAGGTTAGAATCTACCTGAGTCGAGAAAACGGAAGTTGAAAACTGGAAAATTTAGAGACGTTTGTATGACGTAATGGCGTATACCCCAGTCATACTAAAGTCTCTAAATTTTCCAGTTTTCTACTTCCGTTTTCTCGACTCAGATAGAACCTAACCTAACGAAACTTCGTACGATTACCAAACAAGAGGTGGTCTTTCAGGTGCTGGTATTGATTTTCGGATCAGTATAATTTTAATCATTTTGAATTTGCGGCGGCCATTTTGGAGAAAGGCCAATTCATCTAGCCTTTTGCTCATTATTGTCCTATATTTATCTCACCAATAGAGGATGATCTAAGAAAAGGATTCCCCGTACAACGTGATAACTTTTTGAAATCTACCAATATTTTCACGCCATTCTGTGAAAGTTATTTTTATTTCCTTCTGATCGTGGCTCCGACATCACGTTACTCGAACTGACCAATCAGGTAGTGATCTTAAAATAGCACAGCTATGGACTGAAAATTAAAAATAGATTTCAAGAAGAGACCCATGTATGGGGGAATCCTTCTCTTAGATCATCCTCTCTTGATCTCAATTAAACAAAAATCATCGGGCTTCAGAAAGCTAAGCTGATCGATCTTTAACATGACAAACTATTCACCTTTTCTTTCGCACGTCCTCTTTCCATGTTTTTTCTGTTTTCTTTCTTGTTGCCATTCCAGCAAGGCTTCTGCAAGGAGGCTCTTTTGTTCCCACGTGGAAAATGATATTGAATACCGTCCCAGTCCCCACAGACAATGAAACCGAGATACTACGTAGATTAAAAATGCAAGTGAAATGATAGTGGTCGCATATCACGTGATCGTTTACCCTCTAAATTCCTACTGAGAATTAACCCAAATAAGGAGATGAATCTACACGATTGGTAGGATTTGAACCAGCCTCCGGGACAGACTTTTCGTTGCTTGTATCAACTCAGCATGCAGTTAAACAGAAAATCTGCTCCGTAGCTGGGCGTGGTTTCAAATCGCACCGAACTATTGCGCCAGTCAATTCCAGCAGTGCCCCTCCCCCCCCCCCCCCCCCGGGAAAACCCCGGGCATTTGACATTTTTGAAAAACTTTGGTCAAATTCCCCACGGTGGGGACAAGCAAGCCGTTCAGGCCAAAAAAACAGGCAAATTCCCCACCCCGGGCTCATCAGTTCTCAAGTTTAAAATCAATGCAAAGATTCAAGACAGCAAACGATGCCATGTTTGAGTTGACCGAAACTGCGAGGCCGACGCCACGTGGCTGTTTAATTCCCCGGTGTGGGCTAATGCCCGCCCCCGGGCCGAGATAAAATCACTAATGCCCCACCCCGGGATTGCAGGATGTGCAAATGGCCCGGGGGGGGGGGGGTATGGGCACTGCTGAATTGACTGACGCATAAAGGTTCTTTCTTTACCTCGTTTAACATGGCTCATTATGACCTCCCAGCGTTATACTCACCATGAACTGTCTCCAAACATTCGGAGAAAGTGTTTCTTCGTTGCTTTGACCAAGAAGGATCCACGTGACCCATAAACATATATCCCGCATAGAAAACGTCAGAGCAGACCTGGAAGGAGAAACATATTAACGACCGAGAGAAGCGCGAGGGCGATCATCCCCTTCGTTGGGTTTTCCCCAGTCCCCTAGAAGACTGAGAGGACGGCTGGGGACGAGTCAGGACTTGACCGGTACTGGAAACCGCGCAAGAAAAGCCTTTGGCACCCAGGGTAGGCTTGGAGGCAATTAATATAACCAAGAGAATCGAAAGAGAAAGCTTTGTGACTTTTGAACGCATCGTTTGAAGCAGGTTTCGAGCTGTTTCCTTTCAAACTCGACATGATAACTAAATTTTTGCATGATGCTCTTTCTAGTTGTGAATTTCTTAATACCAGATGTAAACAATGGCATGAGATGGGTAAATAAACTCTTAAATAATTCTCGGAGGTCCTGTCACAAACGAAACTTGTCTTAAGCAGTATGACAAACATCTATACCTATTTCAACTGAGCAGGCAAAACATTCCCAATTTGAGACCAAAATGTTCAAAATCTACAGCGGTTTTCAGACCAAAACGGGTCAAAACCATACCCTTTGGGGCAGCACATACCCATATAACTTATATAGGGGAATACCACCGATTTACCTGCCGATTTTAGGCTGAAAATATTCTTAATACATTTTTAGAATACAGAGCATGGTATTTCAGCGACAGAAGTTACATTAATGCAACCATTCCTCGGCTAACGCGCGCGCGCCAAAGCTAAGCATATTCTTGCATTTTTCAGGCCACTTTGCGAAAAGTTTAACCAAAATTGTCCGCCAGGCATGAGATAAAATGTTTCTACTTAATAGAAAACAGTTTCTTTTGTTCAATGTTCATAAAAGGAATTTGGCGAAATGAGTTCGTAAGCGGTCCATCTTTGCGGTCCGTATTGCAAAATTCGGACCGCTCAGGAACCAATCAGAATGCTCCTTTTCATCGTGGACCAGTTTGCCCCCTGACCGCGCGCTACGGAGAACACTGTTGTAAGCCTATATTTTAGGACTATATTATGTCGTATAATACACAATTTATTCAGCGGAAAGTTGTGTAATACGGCTGGGCATTTTTACTCGTCAGTGTTTATTTTTTCTCGCCTAAAGGCTCGAAAAAATAAAACTGACTGACTCGTAAAAATACCCAGCCGTATTACACAACTTTCCGCTGAATAACCTCTATTTATTGACCATACTTTTCAAAGGTATAACAAAGTTCATTTAAAAACATTATGCCATTTTCATTCTATTTTATTTCTGAGCCTTGGTATATTCTTAGCATATTCCTAGTTTGTTGCTGGTATTCTAAATATTTAAATTCTAAGTATATTTTAAATATCGCAAAATAGTTCACTAGCTCTCACTCACCGTAAGGCGCTCAGCTCAACTCGTTCGCTCTCTCGTTTAATGATTTCAGGAATGAGCGACAAATGTCCAATTTGTGTGCTTCCCCAGCCAAACCCAAATACCATGCAAAATGCAGTGTAATAAAAGAATTTCACAAGACTGCTGCTATCTGTACATCCTAAACATCGGTTAAATATGAACGGAAACGAAATTGTAACACAAACTGTTCCAAATAAATGCCATGCCTTTCTCCGTCCGTATCTGCATACTGTTTTATCACACAGTACACCAGCTACGGGCGTACAGTCGCCGAAAACTTGACTTATTAAGAGTACGTAACCGGCATGGGCGTTAGTAAGACCGGCTACTTAGTGAGGAAGACGAGGAGATAGGCTGAACCATGCGTTCCCTACCAAATCGTTCAAAACATGGCCGACAGAATAGCAAAAGCGTTGACTCGAAGGTAGACGATCTTTCTTTGATGATTTCTTCTTGGTGAAGACATTACAGTATAAACGGCTTACTCTCCATAGCGAGCGAACAATATGGCGATTAACCGAGTTCCGCTAACTAGTAATTAATGTTTGCATGACTTGCTGCTAGATTTTGAAGAATAACAAGCCAGTATTGTACCTGTCAACATTGTAATAAATAATTTAATAATAATAATAATTTTCTTTATTGGATTAAAGATTACGTATCTTAAATTACATCAATTAATTAAAAACACATAAGTTATAGTTTTTTGTTTTTCAGTGTGAAAGATAGTATACCCAAGTTACTAAGATCTCGTGTAGTTTACAAGTTTTTTTTGCGCAGCGATGCCTGTGGTGCCTGTTATGTCGGCGAGACTAACCGACAGTCTCGCATACACGAATCAGGGAGTCACCTTTCCACTGACAAGAATTCCCACATTTTTTCAGCACCTCAACAAAGGCTCGGATAAATTGCCGAGACCCTTTATGTTTCTGAACATTGTTTTTCCATCCTTGGACACCGCCTCCCACCCTCCTTCAGCTTAAAATCAAGGCGAGGCGCTAACATATCTCATTGGGAAAAAAACCCACACTCAATAGGCAAATGTTTCCATGTCAATCTTGTCACTGGCTATTTAGTGTGTGTTTGTTTAATCAGTATATATTCTCTGTTCTGTTTGTTTTCTGTATTTTTTGTCACGCCGTAATTAGTCTTATTTTCAGTTCCTATATTCTTGTCTAGTTCGGTAATTTAGTTTTATATGTTCTACATTTATTGCCACGTTGTAATTAGTAATAGTTTTCTTATTTTCTTTCTTTTTCTTATATTTATATCACACCCACTAGCGTGTTTCTATTACTTGTCACTGAAGATGGATGAAGGGATCATCGGGAAACATGCATGTATACTAAATTAAAAAAAGTCGTGACGCCTCTGAAGATTATTTCCTGCCTGCTGGCGTCTTGACGGAAATTGGTAAGTTATTAGAGTTAAAAATAAGGCGCTATTTACAAAATAGTTTTATTTGGGGGTGGAGGGGGGAGGGGTGGGGGGGGGGGGGGGGGGGGGGGGTGGTGGGGGGGGGGGGGGGTGGGGGGGCGGGGGCGGTTTTATGGCTATTCGTCCCTGAGGGAGTATGGTCGAGCGTCTTCAGTTTTTAGGCATAAGATTATTTATGCGGCGAATTCTTCAGTTGATGCAGCTTGGTCATCAGTGGCGCACAAAATCCGAGGCCCGCCCTTATATTAAAATTATTCCATCCAAAAATAAGTTTAAACATTCGAACACGATCGCTAACTGAAAAAGATTCAAGCGAAATAATTCGCGCAAAATTTTATTATAAACGCAGGACCGTTAGGAATTCGAAGAAGAAACCTCTAACTAGAAATAAGCCGAAACATTCGAGAAAAACTCCAGCAAAATGGCTTTACAGTAATTCCATTTGGCCGTGCGTCTGTTCAGTTACAGATCACAGATGACGTCAAAATGTCGGGTATAAGAACAAAAAGTGGCCTAGCTTTCAGGAGCGGCACGCCCAAGTTCTTGATGTATGGAAGCCCTTTTTCGCTTGAATATAGTTTTCTAATGTATAAACCGTTTGACTAAACTAGCTTTCGTTTACTTTCGTAAGGCTTTCCTCTCCCTCAGAGCTTTCAGGCGGCACGCCCAAGCTCTTGAGGTGATGGAAGCGCCTTTCGCTTGAATATAACTTTCTAATGTATAAACAGTTTGGCTAAAGCTATAGGTCGTTTCATTTCATCCCTCAGGGCTTCAAGCAGAGTTTTTTCGCTTCCATCGGAGCTTTTAGGGCGACGCGTTCAAGTTTTGTTAAAAAAAATAACGTTACGGCTATCAGGGTTGGTGGTTTCTTTGATTCGTAAGTCCGCGGCAAACGAGGAAACATTGTTGCGGACGAAAATGTTTCCCCGTTTGCCCGCAACATTTGTTGCGAGACGCAAAAACATGTTTCTGAATTATTTCAGAAACATTTTGCGTCCGCAACAAATGTTTCCCCGTTTTCTCGCCGAAACATTTTTCTCGCCCAAAGGGTATCCCCTTACACGGCTTACGGGAGGTTCGACTGTACCGCGAAGTTTCAATTTTTCTTTTGTCTCGGGCAAAAAATGGCGGAGCATTTTCATTTTCGGAACATTTCCCTGTAATTTGTATATTATAAAACAATTATTCGCCTCAGGCTCGTGAATATTTAACAATAATTATTCCATGAGCCCGCGTTGGATATGAGAAACTTCCCTACAATTAACGGACACCTCTCTGCAACGGCCAGTTATTTTCGGCCCCCCAAGGAGGCCGTTGTAGAGAGGTTCAACTGTAGTCACTTAATTTTCGCGATTTGTATATGTAATAGGACTACATGCTGTCCAATTTGGAAATAATTGGATGAAAAAAATTCTGAGGTCTGCCAAAATTGGACGAGAACCGTAGGTCGAGTCCAATTTGGCAGTCCGAGAAATTTTTTGAATTCAAGTATTTTCAAATTGGACAAGCATGTAGTGCTATTAGGTTTTAATTATATCGCGTGAAACTGTCCAAATTAATCGTTAATTTGGACACGTGTCCAAATTAACGATTAATTTGGACAGTTTAAAAAATTAACAATAATCGTGGCGCACGCTTGTATGGGATCTTTGGGCTGATGATATAATTACATCCAAAATCTCGCGAGTATACCGGTACGTACATGTCAGTCGCAATAAAACGCGAAATTCGCGAAATTAACTTATTGTCGCGAATATTTCATGTAATAAGGCTATTTTCTTGTTTTGAGAGGATAAAGGTCGTTAAATGTTTAAAAACCCAAGCTCACGTTTTGAGCGGTGGGTAAATAAGCGGTATTGCCTCCTCCAAAATCAATACTTCGGGCAAATTCCAATCTGGATGGATGATGACCCGCATGAAAATCAGCTTCGATGCGGCTTTCCTCGGGCTGAACAAAGTAATTTAAATTTAAAATATCGTAAAATATCTCACTCACCGTAATGCGCTCAGCTCAACTCGTTCGCTTTCTCGTTTACTGATTTCAGGAATGAGCGACAAATGTCCAATTTGTGTGCTTCCCCATCCAAACCCAAATACCATGGAAAATCCAGTGTAATAAAAGAATTTCACAGTATTACTGCTGTCGGTACAGCCTAAACATTGGTTAAAGATGAACGGAAACGAAATTGTAACACAAGCTGTTCCAAGCAAATGCCATGACTTTCGTCGTCCGTATTTGCAGACAGTTTTATCACAGAGTATTCCAGCCACAGGCGTGCAAGCTCCCTCGAACACCTGACTTATTAAGAGTACGTAACCTGCGTTAGCGTTCGTAAGACCAGCTACTTTAGTGAGGAAGACGAGGAGATAGCTGAACCATGCGTTCCCTGCCAAATCGTTCAAAACATGGCCGACAGAATAGCAAAAGCGTTGACTCGAATGAAGACGATCTTTCTTTGATGCTTTTCCCTTGGTGAAGAAATTACAGAATAAACGGCTTACTCCCATCGCGAGCGAACAATATGGCAAAAAGCGAGTTTCGCTAACTAAAACGTACTATTGCATGACTTTCTCTTTGAAGAATATTACAGTCATTACAGGGAAACCCCTTGGCTAGAAAACCCATGCAGGGTAGTATTTAGGAAGCCAATCAGATGCTGAGAAATGATGTGGTAGCAATTGTTGACCCTGGTTCATGTTTGGAAATCAGTCGTATTGAAAAATAGTCCTCCTTTCACAAGATCCGACGAGCGAGGTTATCGAGTCTTCATCCCTAATCCCCTTCTCAATCCCTCGCCCGTTTTGAGAGAAAAGCCGACTACAAGCAGACTAAAGTTGAATTTTTAGGAGCTAATATCAGTAGGGTTCTTTGACATGTACGTTAACCACATTCCGAACTCACCAACAATACCAAACCGCCAATTGATGTGTGGTTAATCAGTAACACTTCACCAACATCAATCATTTATAATGAAAAAAGCGTGCTATAATATTTTTTTCTTGTTTTGCGAGAGAATAAAATGTTTAAAAATGTGCTTTGCATTTTACAGCCTGACGGTTTTGTGGTAAGAACGGAGTAAGAGCAAATTTATAATCAGTGACATTAGTGGTCAAAAAAGAAACACGCTATCTATTATTTAAACAATTCAATTTCAAAGAATGTTTCGTTTCTGTTTTGGGCCGGCTTATTATATATTACTCGCTATACTCTTTCTTTTTTTTTTTTTTTTACCAAGCCGAGAGAATTAATATTACGGACAGCGTAATTTAAGAATAATTTTTCAAAAAAACTATCAAAGTTTTACTTTTAAAGGATTGTTATGCGGTTGCAGGTACAAAAATGTCAAGCCAAGCACTGCTAACCCATGCCAAGCAAGACTTTAAATGACCTGCAAGCAGTCTGGCAAGCAGTTCTCTCTTTCAGAAACTAAAGAACGCGAGCCAGCGGAAATAGGCAATTGCTGATATAGTCTCCAGTCCCTCGTCGCTCTTCTCGCTTTTTTTATTTTATTTTTTACTTCCGGTGGCCCTGAGCTGAGAGGGTCGAGGGAAACTTGTTTGTGCATGCTCCACGAAGACCAATCAGAAACGATTACCTATTATGAATCTATTTTTCTCTTCAAAGATGAATCGTAATGCAAATTTTGGTTGTGTAAGTTTGATTTTAATATGTACATTTACCAGATTCAAAGCAAAAAGTCCAGTCTCACACTGTACTGTAGGAGACGCGGTGGTCATAGTGACTCGAACGCTGGTCAGAGCCCGGGGAGGGGGGCTCATATAAAAAACGACGGGGGTGATCGTCGGAAACTTTGAAAAGAACCCCTAAAAGGTACCAAAATCTTGTTTTGTGGGTGTGGCTCGAATTCATTTTCACCCCTAAGAGGTACCAATTATAAGACAAAACTAGTGCCTGTTATATTTTTGTCCGGCTTAATGCCCTAAAAGGTACCCGAATAACTCTGGCGATATTCATTTTTGATTTTAACACCCTAATCGGTACCACACCACGAATTTTAAGCCCTAAAGGTACTGCGATCATCCCCGTCACTTTTATATGGAAGTCCCCTCCCCGGGGGTATCAGGGTCGTTCCTGTGTTCTTGGGCAAGACACTTTACAATCTCCGATCTCACAGTGCCTATCTCTAGCTAAGAGCAGGGCCGTAGCTAGCGGGGGGGCAAGGGGGGCAGTTGCCCCCCCAAGAATGGGTAATGCTTTCTGAAAAACGAAAACTGCGTATGTTTTTTTCGCGTTCAAAACAGCCGCCTTCTTGATAAAAATATATGCCGAGGGTCTTTCAAAAACAAGATTGAACATTTCAAAGGCTTGGTACTCGATCTCCCCAGATTTTGCTCGGCATATTAATCAAGATGATGGGGAACGAAGAGGCGAGAACTTCTTACTTCTCAGGTAACTAAGTAAGTAGTTATATTTTGACTGCCCGGTACCATACTAATTTGAACATTTACGATTGATTGAGAAATATATTTTGGAGCGGAAATACAACTGGAGACATCTTTACACACGAAATAGACTAATAAAATGTTTAGTGTACTAAGGCCGATATACGGTATGTATCAAGGTAACAAAACCCCGGAAATATTGCTGTAAGCACTAAAAATACCTGTCATTTTACACTGAATCGAGATTGATTTTTTGACAAAATATCTCATGGAAAATGCTCAAAATAGCATTTCCGAGCCTCTAGATTTCAAAATTTTCTGGGGGGGCATGCCCCCAGACCCCCCTAGCGGCTCGCGCCTTCGGCACTCGCTTCATTGCCCCCCCATTCAAAAAATTCTAGCTACGGCCCTGAAGAGTATACTGAATGGGTGTCAGCGATGTATATTAATTAGGGGCTGACAAAATGCTGGAGGGTAACCTGGCCGGTTGGACTAGCATCCCACCCAGGGGGAGTATAAATATTGGTAGTCAGGTTATGCTATGGAAACCGGGAAAAGATCCGGTAGTGAGGCCCAGTTTGGTTCGAGTGCAGCTTTATCCTTAAAAACTGATACATACCTTGAACCATTCATGCCCAATTTGCTTTGTTTTAGTCTGATTGTAGACAGCTGATTCAGTATAGATTCAGAACAAACTGAAAGGCCGCCAGTCTCAATCATGTCAATAATTTGAACTTTCCTTAATTTGAAAGAAAAAACACTTACCTAATGGCATTCAGCTCCACCCTTTCACTTGCTGAGTTGGAAAGTTCTGGAATCAACGACAAATGGCTGACCTGCACACAGCCCCAGCCGAACTGTAGAATGCATCCACAGACGCCATAATACGCGCAACTTTACCGCCTCACTGCTGTCGCTGCACCCAATGCACCGGCTAAAGAGAAGCGGGAACGCCACTGTAGTGCAAAGTGTTCCTATTAAATGCCACGTCTTACGTCGGCCATATCTGTTCACTGTACGATCGTTTAAGAATCCGCTAAAGGGTGTGCACGTCGCATCGGTAATCTGACCAATCAGTATGACTAACCCGGCATACGCATTCGACAGGCCCGCGACCTTGGTCAGAAATATTATCAAGTAGCTGAACCATGCGTTGGCCGTGAGATCGTTGTAAATATGGCCAACTCCGTGAGAAAATTTGAGCCCAAATGGAAGCTTTTTCTTCTTCTTGCTTTTTACTTGAGTTGAGCCCTTATCGTTGATACCACCAAAACACTTGAAGACCGCCATGTTGAAACGTTCAGAGTCGACAAATATGGAAACAGCAGTTTGTCAGTTTTAAACAATGTTATTTTCCGTAGCACTGTTTGTACATCGTTCAAGTTATCATTAGTTCAATGTACAAGAAATTGTTCCAGCACAAAATTAGATCAAGTGGTGTTGAAAAGCTTTGATAAATTCGATTCTTATCTAAGCGTGAACGTGACTGCCGATATTTATGTTTAGTGCAAGAATACAACCCGCAACAGGTTGTTGCAAACTGATACAGACGCGAAGGCCATAAACAGCAATAACAGCTTATTAAACATTTACTCTGATTACAAGCGACCTATAATGCGTGAAATGGAAAAATGCGCAAACAAATCTCAGAAGAAAGATTGCTTTTAAATTACTCTTTGAGAAAAAAAAAATGTTACTGCGCGAATCAAAAAAGCGTGAACACTTTGATTTAACTTTGACATGATCAAACCGTACGAAGAATAGTCAGGAAACTCAAATTTACACTTTGTTTTTGCAGAAAGCTTCGCCAAAATGGCAATAAAATAAATACAAGGGGAAAATTGACCAATTTTTGGCAAAGGAAAATCCGGCAAGCGTTAAATCAAAGTGTTCAAGCTTTTCTGATTCGCACAGTAATATATTCCACTGCGTCTCGTTAATTCAAACACCATATGATCGTTTTCACCGAATTATGGGTAAAGAGTGAGTCCGCTTTCGCTTTTTGTCTTATGATCCCAATAAAATTTGAAAGTGTTTAGTCTGATACTGAGAATGCTCCTGAGAATGTAAATTTTATGTTTGAAGAGTTTTGGAAAGCTGAAGTCTGCTACTTTTTTTTTTTTCTGCAAAAACATTTTTCGACATTACTGATTATTTTCACTTTTTACGGGCACCACATTTTTTCTTTACAATTTTCACCATGCGCCAGTTAGACTTTAATTTGATGTTATGTTTGCGGTCAGTTTGTTGACAAAAATTAAGTAACATAACACAGTTGATAATAGACCTTATTCATAAATGGCGGCCGATTAATTATTATAGCCTCGTTAGTATGTGCAAAATTCAACATAATTTTTACTCTAAAATGAGGCTAGGGAGGCCGATTAGCATGAATATAAAAGAATAATTAATCCACCGCCATTTATGAATAAGGTCTATATATTAACGAAACAAAATCACAAAATGGTTTTGGATTAATTGGCTTTTATTTTGTACATCGCGCAGAATGCCTATTGCTCTCGCGACATTTACTTACAGTGCATGAAATGCTCTAGGTCTGTAATATTCATTGGTTGCTATGAGGGCGGCTGTCCTCCACAGAGAATTTTCACCTTGGACTAGAAATAATGAACCGATTCGTCTATTGTCGTCTATTTTGTTTCGTATATTCACACATGACGCGTGATATTAATTAAAACCCGTTTTTTTTTTCTGAAGGCGATTACAGAGATTAGAACCGTGGCTCTATTCTGAACCTATCCTCGGCGATCGTGCGGTTGTGCTAGTCACAGACGATTGCAATAAATCGCCGGTGGATCACACGCGAATACAATGCATGTCTCCATATGATCGCAGAATTTTTCGGCCTGCGATCAAATCGAAACCAAGCTTAAGACTGTAAAGAAGCAAAATGCAAGCCAGTTTATCACAGTGTTGCTTGGATTCGTATGATCTGTTTTACAATGAAAAGATTAGCCTGCGAGCAGGCTCTCCGGAGCGCGGAGCGCGATCGTGATGTTCGAGCGCGGAGCGCGAGGGAATGGGACGAGAAATGAGAGGTAGCCTCTCATTATACGCGCGCGCGATCGCTATGAAAAGATATGCCGCCGTCGCTATTTTAATACAATTTTCTCAGCTATGATCTCAGTGTTTTTGTCTCGACTTTGTCGCTTAGCAGAACAAGTCTCCGTACACGTGCATGCGTAGCTTGAAAATGCCGACTCGACAAATCCATTATTCGCTGTAATGATCTAAAATTGATCTAAATGAACTAATTGAAGGCGAAATGTTTCTATTGCGCAAGCGCATCGATTGTGTCGTCACGGCACTTACCGCTTTGCTTGTAAATCGTTTTGCGCGCGGAAGCCGTGATACACACACTGATGTAACTGAGTAAATTAACGGACTTTCGCGGTAAGTTAACTGGAAGACTAACTAGAGATTTCTATTGGATAAATCTACTGTCGTTTAGGAATTGACAGCTATTGGTGCATTTCGATCCGGAGCATAAATTATGGCATCATTTTTGTTATAAAGTTTGTAAATGCACAGTTTCCTTCAGTCAGTCCCTGAACTCTCTCTTACCCCCGCCCATAGGGACTGGAACTCCCGCTGGGTGAGACGCGATATAGGGCGGGGTAAAGAGAGAGTTCAGGACTGGACTAAGCAGGGGGGGGGGGGGGGTAGCTACTTCCCATACATTCTATTAAATCAAATCCAAACCATGCTCTCACAACTTGCAAAGCAATCATCACAACTTTAGCCAGCGGATTCATCATCTGCACGTGCGTAGAACGTTGTGTAAAGCCAGAAGGAAAGCTATAAAGAAAAACATGGCGGGCGATGAGGCATGGAAGTGCGTACTGATGTATGATGTATCCGTCAGTTGTCAATAGAGCACATGTTTGTATATATAATCAGAAGCCTATCAGTGTCAGTTCGAGTGATTTTACTTAATCCGTGAAATAGTTAGTACACAATTAGATCATACTACATGTATTAGACACTTAAATATCCTATTGTTTTCTTTTGTTTAGTTTTGACTATTTAGCACTAACTGTTTTTGTTTCACGGGTATCAGTAATATAACATAGTTGTCATGTCAACAAGAAACGGTGCTGAAATTTGCATGTCAAATGAACCGAACTAAGATCAAAGTCTAAATGTATATCAAGGTTTCATCGAGGACTCATCGACCTTTAGACCAAAATTCAACCAATAGAAATGTAGCAGTTTGTTATGATCCAGTAGCCTTCCACGTGCTGTACTAGTGCTATAACAACTTTCTCTTGCAAGACTATCAATGAGCTCGATAATAATACGGAAGGCACCTGTCTTTAGTCTCTTCAGTTACTTAGGACAACAAGAGAAGTAAGTAAGTCGACTCTTGCCTAACTTGCGATCAGGCGAATTTTTCCGCGTTCTCATTTACCTTTCGTCTTTACGTGGTCGCGCTGAAAAATTATCCATTTTTAGCGTGACATCTGTAAAGAGAATGTATACGTAAGGAGCGCGAAAAATTGGCCTGATCGCAGGTTAACTCTCGCCTTGCGGACGCTATTACGGACAAACTCCAGCCCTCCCCGGCGAAAGCCATAGAGGTTTGACCGAAAATGACTCCCGCTCAGTAAAAGTGAATGTGGCAAAGGACCGCGAACGAAAATGCTGCTGGTATAACGTAGGATCTGTAAAAGATCTAATCAGCCAAAAATAGAAATACAAATAAAGTAAGCAAGGCTGCCGGTCACCGGTTGAGTTCGTCTGCGACGCAGGCTATGGACTCCAAAAGACGTCCCGAGGGTGTCCGTTATAACGAGAGTTGACTGTAACGCGAAAACTGTTGTTCATACATTTATCACCTTGCTGATTACCTATGTATGCGCTGTGAAGTATCAACGGGTTTACTCTACATTATTTAAGGAAGTTTGCTGAGTTCAAAGATGTCTAGTGTTTTTTCACGTTGCCGATGCATGCATGTCATGCATCGCCGTCGCTGAGTAAGGAGAGATGTGGGTGATCGTCGGAAATTTTGAAGGTACCAGAATTTCGTTTTGTGGGTGTGGCTCAAATTCATTTTCACCCCTGAGAGGTACCAATTCTAAGAAGCAGAATTTCCGGCTTAATAACTTTAATACCCTGAAAGGTACCGGAATAACTCTAACGGTAGACATTTTAGATTTTCACACCCTAAGCGGTACCAAACCACGAATTTTAACCCCTAAAAGGTACGACGATCATCCCCGTGACTTTTACCATGTTTACATGGAAGTCTCCCCCCTCTCCCCCCCCCCCCCCCCGGGGTAAGGAGTAGCGCGATACATTCCCTGTACCTTTGACATCTTGCCTGGAGACCGAGTGCGGCGGTGGCTCAGATTTCCCCCATTCCGCGACGTATTCCAGCCTAAGCCTTGTTTGCCGATGTTTTTGATCGATTTTGACCTCGCCGTTGTACTCTATAACTGAGGTTTATACTGGCTTCGTGTCATGATGCTCTGACAAACATTAGGGTACCGCATGAGCAATCACAGATGAGTGAAAAAAGCAGCCGAGTGAAGGGTTTAAAACTTTCGCGTTCTCTCTTTTTCAACTGCTTTCAACCGAACAGGCTGAACGGGCTACCTGACTTTTAATATTCCCTCTTGGCAAAAGGTCTCAAAATACAGTCGAAGCTCTCGTTGCGACCACTCTCGCGATATCGTAAGCGACTGAACACCATTGGCGAAACCCGTTTGAATTGTCACTCAAACTCTGTAACTGTAAAAGCTCTCATAGGTCTCATAAGCGTCCGTAAGCGACCGCGACCACTTTTGGGAATTACCAGCTGGTCTTTTAATTCCTTTAATTTGTTTTTTGACTGCTCTCGTAAGCGACCACTTGTTGTGCTACACGGACATTGTATTAGTTCAGTATTCATCTAGATCTGATCTGAATAAGAGAAAGTTTTCAATATGGATGCGTGACCTGTACCGTTCGCTTTCGTGCATTTCGTATGTGGTCGCTTACGACAGCCCCTCTGAGCCGGTTACGACCACTTTCGAATTCCCGAGGTGGTCGCTTACGAGAGCTTCGACTGTATTCTCGTAAGCGAGCACTTGTTGTGCTACATATTTTATGAGACATTTGTATTATTTGTAATCATCTGAATAAGAGAAGTTTTCAATCTCTGTGGATGCGTGACCTGTACGTTGCTTTCGTACATTTCGTAAGCGCGGCGTAAGTGGCTAGTAAGCTTTCAGCACCTGCCTGTCGTTGACAGCTCATTCTCCTTCGGCGGCGAACTAGAGCTGTGGTACGACCACTTTTTCGAATTCCCGAGGTGGCCGCTTACGAGAGCTTCGACTGTACTTCTTGCATGGCAAAAGGTCTAAAAATACACGGTTGAATTGACATTGACTGTTGACTTTGTTCTTTTGTTTCAGCGAGTGCGCTAATACAGGAACACGAGCCGACCTTGGTAGTCATGCTATATCACGATCACGCCACCGCACCGATGTCACATATCCGGTGACGCAATAAGTGGCCCTTTATCATATTACATGACAGCGGGCGGATTTCAAAATTTTACTGGGGAATCGGCAGGAAATAAATTGTACACGAAGAAAGAGTTTTCCCTGTCAGGCCGCCTTTTTGAGGCTAAACCTAAAACGACAGACAATGGATCGCTTGCTGAACTGTTTTCGCTGCAAGAAATCTCAGGAGAAGGCTCCCCGAGAGAATAGACTAGCGGCCAGTCAGAAGGTTTGCTATGGCGTCGGACATATCATGAATGACCTCGCTGCAAATGCGTGGTATAGCTACTTGATTATTTACCTCACCAAAGTAGCTCGACTGTCAAACAGCCATACAGGGCTAGTTGTTATGCTCGGGCAAGTTACGGATGGAATTTTTACGCCGATTACTGCAATACTTAACGATAAAACTGTGTGTCGTTATGGGAGAAGGAAGATCTGGCATCTTTTGGGGTCAATCTTCGTGAGTTTTAGCTTCCCGCTACTGTTTACACGGCTTCTGGACGATAAAGCAAGCGATTCCCTGAAGCTCGCATACTACATTAGTATAGCGGCCGTGTTTCAGTTTGGCTGGGGTTGTGTCCAAATCAGTCATCTTTCGCTGATACCAGAGATCGCCATAAGGGAATCAGAGAAAGTGGAATTGAACGCTATAAGGTGAGATAATTTCCGGTTTTAATTTACAACAAAGCTGTACGAAGATCTATTTACTTATACAGTACTATTTTAACTGAATAATATTCGCCAACTCTTGTTTCCTATTGTTTTCAGTTTCTACCTTCCTTTTCATGTCATTTGTGACAACTGTTGCGTTTATTTGTTATAATGTCTGTCCGCCTAATGTCTGTCTTGTGTTCTTCGCAATCTGATGTGAGTAAGAACCTACATTTTTACAAGTCAGCCTGAATAGGTTCTTATATATCGGGTGTTTAGTGGGAAATCAGGCTGTTTAGGTTCTTAATTAGATTTTTATTTATTCAGGGGTTTAAACTGTTTAGAATAGTACTTTAATCCCATTATTTCAGTCGTGTCACAGAAACTTCTAATAACTTCTTATAAGCGGGTGTTTTACTGTATTTTAAGACTATTTTATTTTCAAAACACATCTACAAATCATTAAACTGAAACACTGCACAAGGGCAATTCCCTTGTGTAGGGCTTGTGTAATATTTCAGTATTGATTTGTGCCGGAAATCCAGTTCAAAGCCAATCAAGCTTTAATTCTCCTGTGCGTTTTTTCAGTATTAAATATCGGCTGCCGGGTTGATCCCGTGCTGCAAAACTTGCGAAACCCGCTATTGGCTGAAAAAAGTTCCAATGTACCTCATTTCTTTAGGACGAAAAATTTATGCTGGAACGTCATATACACTTTAGTACTTGAGTGAGTATAAAATGACAGTAAATGTCATAAAATAATCTGCGTGACGAAACTATTTGTGGTCACTGAACTGCAAAACAGCAGCTACACTTATTACCACTATAAAATATTGATCAACTGAAGTATTTCACTCATCAGAGGTCGTATTTTCTTATTTTTAGCTACGAGGCATCGAAATAATTGCGAGTGTGGATTTTTTTTCTTAAACACAATCTGTCTCTGTTTGTTTCTCTAATTATCAAAAGAACATTACAATTTGCATACTTTTCAGACTTTTGTATTGATAATTCATTGCCAGGAGCAATGAAAGTGTGTCACATTACCAAACCCTCCCCTACGACAGCAACCCATGATCAATTTTCAAAGAGGAAATGAAATGCAATCCTAATTAACCAGCATACGCAAATTCAATTTGCACGAAACAAAAAACAACGATTCAACTTGAGATGGCATCAAATATTACAGAGAAGTTATATTTCGAACTTTGGACTATTGGAGTCAAGTTGTTGGTGGAGTATTGCATATTGGTCATCAATGCGCATCGCAGGTTACCCTCCAGCATTTTGTCATTATTCTGCATTATTCCCAGGTGGTGGAGAGATACACTACTGTGTCTTGTCCAAGAACGCAACACACTGACCCCTGCTTGAATGTAGTAGAACCCTGCCCTGGTCGTCTTCTTTCTTCTACTAGCTATAAAAACCCTTACCCTGTACCAGACCACAAAACGCTTATTTTGCGACCCTGTTCCAGAGTAAATGTTAAAAAAAGATACCCTGTTCCAGACTATTTTTAATTTTTAACGATTTTTCTAACCCAAAAGGCTAAAACTAGTAAGCAGCACTGCGAACTTGTAGTTGTAAAGCTTCTTTCCTACGCGTTTTGTTTCGTCTGACTAACATAATCCTATTCCAGAGTATCAATTAGCGACCTTTGTGCCAACTTCTGGGAAACTGATACCCTGTTACAGACCCAAAAAATGCTTGTTGTTATACCCTGTTCCAGACCAAAATGCTTAAAAACCATACCCTGTCCAGCGGCACGTACCTATATAGCGTATATAAGGGAGTGCCGCCCCCCCGGGCAATTAGGCCACCGCGTCTCCCACAACGGATCGGAAGCGGGGGGCCTCACTGATATTTATTTATACTCATAGCATTACTCAGTGCGAAAGCTAAGCGGCGCCTGTTCGAGCCTGTTGTTTCGCGCTGGGGTATAAAACCTAGCATGTCAGACTAATCTGGAATTGTCTTAGAAGCTTTAGAGCACGAATTAAAGCGAAAAATCCTCGGTGCAGTCAACGAAGTGTTCACTGTACGTATGCCAAAAGACGATCGAACACAACGCTGCAGTGACCTCTACATGTACAGGCCGTAGTATTCTACACCTATAAAATGACTGTACTATTATACTACAGGCATGTATGTACTCTACGGTGCCTGTTTCCGATATTGTATCGTAAAAATAACAGATTAATTTATTTATAGCGAAGAAAATCCGCTTACAACCTAGAGTTATTCTGGTTATCTGTAATATATATATAAATAACAACAACAACAACAACAACAATTTATTTTTACATTTATTATTACAAGTATTTCCATATGTATACATGGCATTACCTATTGAAACTTTAACTAAAAAGAAAAAGAAAATTACATATATTTTTTGTATTCGTTGCGAAGAAGGGCTTATAGGGCAGACTTTAAGCAAACCCTGACGACGGCAACGCCAACGAGAACGTCACTAAACAAAAGGTTTAATGAGCAGTACAATGGCTCTGCACGTGCGTTATAATCTTCGTACATTTCTTAGCCGTACTCTGCAAAACAACAACGTGAAATGATCAAACTCGTTTGTCAGAGAAGAACCCGGAAGGGTAGTTAATACGTTTCCATGCAGCATAGTTATGCATATAAATTCACGTGAATCAAATCTGTGTTTGTTTTTCAGGTCAGCTTTACGATTTGTTTGCGGTATTTTCGTGTTTGGCGTGACTTGGATTCTGTTAGGAAGAAGTTCGGAGGCGAGTATTTCGTCCTCTATGTGGCAACAGTTTATGGTAAGTGTAAGCTTCTCTGCAGTTGTTCTTTTGGATCGTCACGCAAACACATTCGTATTCCCCCAGTGAAGGAGAAAAAGAGTGTCACGAATTGCATGTTGAGCCATATTAAAGAACGAGCTACAAAAAAAAAAGTATTTGGTACATAGAGCTATCGTGCTTTCGTGGCTTTCCCCCACTTATTCCATGCTAAAGGCTCGTGCAATTTGAGAACTTTCACGAGTGCCTATTAATCTCGAGTTGTACGAGAAGGTGTTGTCCGATTTTTTTATTTTTAAAAAGTACATTGCATGGAAATTTAAAAAAGAAGTAATCACGATCACAAACCTAGTTTGGCGTGTCTCTAAAGTGACTTTTCGCGTCTTCTCGTTTCGTCTTCGCCATAAGGTTAAAATAAAACCATTAACATTCCAAAGTAAAACCATTTCATATATACTTTTTGTTCGCTTTCAAATTGACACATCTGGCCGCGTTAACACGCGGAAGAGTATCGTATTTCCTCGATTAAGCGCCCGGGGCGCTTATTTCAAATTTCAGGTTTTTCCTTGTCAATATCCATGATTAATACAGCTTTATTTTTGTACAATTTTATTTTTGGCAAGAATCCTGGGTAATATTAGCTTTATATCTTACTTCATACATTCATTGTATGCTTTTTAGGGTGGGTTTATATTTTAAATTTCAAGGTTCTATGCGGGCGCTTATTCGAAGAGGGGCGCCTATCGAGGAAATACGGCAATCGAGAGTTGAAAAAGTTTAATGAATGGACAAAATCACACCCGGAAGTAGAAAGTTGACGTCTTATTCCGCTTGTAATTGATGATAAGAGAATTTGAATATTTATATCAGATATGGATGTTTGCTGCTATTGTTAAATGTTCTCCTCTTCTTTCCTCTTGTCAGTACCTTGGTATTATTATAGTCGGGACCGGATCAGTGTTCAACGTCATTTTTCATGTTGGCATCAAAGAGCCTCCTTCTGATGCATTACGTCAGTGGTTGGAGGAACAGAAAAATGGCGGAAAACAAAACAGCGACAAGTTTAGACGGAAAGGAAGCGAACGAAAGGGTAACTAAAAAACATTTATGTCAAATGTATTTTATCATAACATGTATACTAATCCTAGCAGTATGAGGGACGTTTGCCGCATTTGAAAACTACAGTTATATGGCCTATAATTAAAGCTTCCACGAGTCTCCTGTAGCTCAGTGGTAGAGCGTGCGACCGGTGTGCGGAAGACTCCTCACTGCTAGTCAGAATTATTTTCCCGAGTAACTTGTGTCACTGCATTTAATACATTTAACAGCGTAGTTGACATAAACTGCAAAACAGCATAGAGCGCACCCTTAATTTTCTGAAAACGTTATCTAAGCGCGTCCATGGCAACATCAACTGAGCGACGCTAACAAAATCGTGTCAACTTCTTACAGGTCTCCTGACGCAAGCTCTGTATCAACCTGCTTCCCCCAGCAGGAGAAGTGGAGCCTCGCCAGCTGTCGTGGTAACGCTTTGTGACAAACACAACAAGAAAAGCTGCTTGTAATGGCGGCAAGGCAGTGCAGTCGGAATCCATTCAAACGAGTGTGGAAAGTACAGGAACTCCACACTCGTCACAAGAGATTGTCGACAAAAGTGCTATTCTTGGAGGCGGAAGGAGCAAGCGACAGTGGATACGTAACCCAGGGATGTACAAAGTTAGTAACGCTTTTCCCTGCGATAGAGCGGTTTTCAATTGAGTGTCGTAAAACTAAAACCAAAGCAACTACAATGGCCAATCACAACAAACGTAAACAACACAACGAACCAATGAGAACTCGAAGCAAATACACGTAACCGGCGCCAAACGCGGGAAAACGCGTGTGACCGTCGCGATTGGTTTGGGTTTTGCATCTGAATGGTTGAGAAGGTGGCGCGAATATTTTTAAACTAATGACAGAGCGTAGTAAAGCAAAACCAAAGCAATTCCGGATTATCTTTCGATACTCAATTGAAAACCGCTGTATACAATAAAAAACCTAGTGGATTAAGAACCTACAGGGTGAAATGTGGCAGTAAGACACCTGGTATATTTAACCTATATCAGGGACTGTATTTGTTAAGAATGAAGTCATAACAAGTTATAAAATAGAAGCAAGGAGCCACACCTATTTAAACTCGCTCTGACTTAGCCTCCGTTGCTGTCACTGCGGGTCGTCGGTATTGCAGAGCCGCGCGCGTAACTCGCGCTTCACGCTCCATCGCCAAACGTTCTTAACGAGAATATGAAATTTCCGCCTATCCTGCAGCGCAATCTTTTCTTCTTTGCCCAATTTGAAGTGCAATTTTCAATCAAAAACAAACAAAAGTTTACATGGCCATGTATTTTCCGTAGTCTTAGATTTAGATTCTTTTTAGATTTAGATTCTTTATGTTGTTTATCAAGACTGGTTACACATTGTAACTATTCTTCTCATTACAGATGGGTTTTGTGTACATTTGTACTCGTTTGTACGTGAATATCTCACAGTCTTATCTACCGCTTTACCTGACAGAGACAATGCAATTTGAAAAGGTGAGCTGAGGTCTTTGAAGTAATCAAATATGGCGATTACGTTACATAGAAACAGAAACGTTTATTTTAGTCAAACGCTTTTCCAAACTGGAAAGATTTTTGATCTTTTTGAATTTTAGCACTCAAGTGTTAAAATATGAACTTGCGTACAAACTTGCGTTGGGTGGCCAAATGGACACGCAAGTTTACTCGCAAGTACACGCAAGTTGCTACAAATAGCCATGTCAATGCTCTTGTGCGTGCTGTAATTCAGTACTCGAAGTAAACAAATAAACTTGCGTTGGGTGGCCAAATGGTGAAAAACTTGCGTCGATTTGCGCGCAAATTTGATCTCGATCAAAGTGAAAGCAAGTCATCGCAAGTCCATGCAAGCCCGACAACTTGCGTCTATATACTTGCGACTCCGTTTGGCCAGGGCTTTAGTGTGGAGAGCTAACAACGATACGAAAACTCTCGAGGTTTTTTCATTTAAAAAAATCACCGTTTCATGGACTGGGCCACAATATTAAAGGGGCTACGTCACGGATGGCGCATCTTGAAAAAATTGGCCAATTTTTTCAAGTTCGACGTTCACAATCCGTCTTAATCTTCTCCATCCTCAACCATCCTTGTTCCTGTTTGGTTTATTATTACCTCGTTGGTGTTTTTCTACCTTAGTAAACTATTATTTTGAGGCTTTCTTCACTTTGAAGGTGATTTTGCACTTCACAAAAATGACTCAAAATATCGTGACATATAGCTCCTTTAACTATGGCAAGCATTGATGAGAAAAACCCAGCGTATTTATATAACAATGTAATTAAACTGTCTTGTTTTTCGGTGTTGCAGGAATCTATCGCTTATTTCCCTTTGGTTGTACTTGTCACGGGAGTGGTGGCGAGTACAGCTGTCAAGCCGCTCAATAAACGCCTTGGAAGCAAGGTTAGCAATACAACGAGTTCTTGTTATAGATTGGTAAAGTGTGACGTCACAAATTTTCAAATTATTTTTATCAAGCCTCAAAATCCCATCATTAGATAAAGATTGCTGATGTATGATCATCCACAAAATGTCAACTTGTTAGCACGAATAGAACAGAAGATATATAGAGGTTCAAAGTTTACTACCGTCCCATACAAACCTCTCTAATTTTGCGCCTGTTCTAAACTGAAGGAACAGACGCAAAATTAGTAGTCTTTGTATGGAGAAATTAAAACCTGAAGTGCCCATATCTCGGCCGCAAATTGCAATGGAGAGCTAATTGGCAAGTGGACGTTTTTTGGCATGCTTCCTCCGAATAGCAAATATAATTTTTGTGACGTCATGACTTTAGTACTCTATTAGCTATCATTATAAAGTCCTGTGTAGACTGAACTCGGACTGAATATTCTAACTAAACATGTCACTATAGATGCCCGTCGGAACCAAACGAGGATGAGAGTTCTCGTTAGCTATTATTATAAACTAAGTCCTCGGTAAACTGAACAGACTCAATATTCTCACTAAAATTGTCAATAAAGCCCGAGCCAAGATTAGCCTGCGAGCGCAGACGTATTTCCGGCAACTCGAGCCGGAAATACGTCTGCGCTCGCAGGCTAGAGCCAAGACGAGGTCGAGAGATGCTGAGACATCAAACTCTCGCTCTGGTTCGGGCTGAAACTCTCGTGGACCTCATTCATGCGCTCTCATCGAATTTGAACCTGGTCAATTTTTGTTGAAAGTCGTCAAGAGTTTTCTCTCGTTTGGGCCGAGGTGATGATTGTTGATGAGAGTTGAGATTAGAGCCAACTCTCGGAAACTCGTTTGGCCCGGACTAAAGTGTTGACTCATGCAGGACATCAATTTTACTGTAAGTCAAATTTGCCAGAAAACAGGTTCTCTTGATAAAGCTAATTAGACAAACTCGCGCATTTATTGGAATTAGCCTCAGCCTTTATATTTTGTGGAAATTCTGTTTCAACAAATTCTGGCAATCCGAAGTTAGTACAGTGCAACTCTCTCAAAGCGGACACCTCTCTAAGGCGGACATGGTTGGCTGGTCGCGACCGAGTCAAGTTTCTCTTATTTTTCTGTAACGAAACTCTCTATAAAGCGGACACTTCTTTAAGGCGGACAGCTAGAGCTGGTCCCGAGGGTGTCCGCTTTAGAGAGAGTTCACTGCATTGCAAATCGCAGACTTACGGATATTTTCGAAGATTTCCCGAAGTCTTTCAAAGACTTAAGACTTCTGAAGATTTCCTAAGACGGAGATAATTCACTATTTTACTCAGTACTCTTCAGTGTTTTTATACCGTTATAAAAACATAACAGAAACACATTGTTTAGCAAAGTCTCACAGTTCACCTGACAATCCACAGATTACATTTTGTCTGGGTGCCATGATGGCCATCAGTTCTAGTTTCTGGTTCTTTGTTCAAAACGTCGATGGACGGAAGGCTGTGTATGCGACTTCTATGCTGATGGGCAGCGGAGGTTCTGTCATGTTAGTGACGTCACAGTCTTGGATCGCGCAGCTCATTGGTCACGACAAGGTAAATAACTGGCTTTCGTCAGTATATATAAAATAACATTTGTAACTTGAATTGTCCTTTTTGTTTCTCTGTTTATTTTCAAGTAATATATCAAACACGAGAGAAAGTAGCCTGCGTGGCAGGAGTCGGAGCGCCGAACTCCCCTCCCTCCTCTTTATACGCCTGCCACGTAGGCTAGAGAGAAAGGGTTTCATCCGATTTACAAACACCGAGAAGAGAGTTGAAAATACGACGCGTAGCGAAGTATTTTTGACGAAATTCGAGGATTTGGAAATCGGAGGAAAAACTGTCTCGAGTGTCGGATATATCTTCTCAATCAAAACAAAAACTAAGGAGTAAACGGAGAAATAAAATCATATTAAGACCAGGTATCTAAGCCTCCGACACGGTTATGATTTCCTTTGTTTTTAACTTGACGAATTATTAATGAGTTCGAGAAACTTAAATTCTGAATGTGATTTATTTTCGTTGCAGAGTTCTGGAGGCTTTCGTGTACGGTTTATTGGGTTCTTTGACAAAGTGGTCAGTGGAGCCATATTTGCTATCATTCAGGAATTAAATCCTCGTAAAGATCAAAGGTAACATTGCTTAGCTATTGCTTCGATTCCTAACCTAAGATCAGATGTCATTGTTATCTCCAAGTACCCCAGTGAAGAATGAACAGTTGTGTCAATTTTATAATATTTGCATGGCAGAGGTGATATGTAATTCAGCGTCACCGGGTTTTCCCATTTTGCAACAAAAATCCCAGAATTGCAAAAGGAGCTGTACCCTGGGTGCCAGAGGCTTTTCTTGCGCGGTTTCCGGTTTCAAATCTCTCTTATGGTTTATTTCTCGCGGCTCCGCCGCCTCGCCGGGGCGTCGTCGGCCTTCGGCCGACTTCGGATCTCGACGCGACGGAGAAATAAACCTCTGGTACCCAGGGGTAAAGGAGCTGTGAAAGCTTCGTAAATTGCATGTATAAAATTATTTATTTACGAATTGGTTTATTCATACTGATAGGTTTTTATATGTTTTAATATTTTCGGAACAAAATTAATTCTTTTTACAGAGTGGAATGTTTCACATGTGATGAGTACACCCGTCACGTGCAGGGCATAGTACCAGGCGCGGTCGCTGTGTTGGGGCTTTTGTCTGTCATGGTGTTTTTTGAATCGATATTCGTGTGCAAGAGAAAAGGTATGGATACACTATGATGTCTTATATGCAGGAGGAAGTGGGCGAAATTTGTGCAATATTAGAAACTCCTTCCGAAGGCCTAAAGTACCAAAATAAAATATTTCCAAAAAATATCATATGTAGCCGTGGAAAAAAAGGAGAAAACTCCCTTTCATTGAGACAAGGTCCATAAAATGACAGTTTTACGTATTGTGGATTGGACCTTGAAAAGCCAGAAAGACAATTTTTCTTGCCTTTGACTGTCCTTTGGTTGCACGTCTTCGTTCATCGTTTATGAATAGCACAGAAATACGGTAAGGAGTAATTAGTTGACCAAAGCCATATTTTGGATCAAACGTCTTTATCGAAGAGAATTGCGTGTTGTTGAGCCTTAGGAGCCTTAGGTCTTAGGTACAGCTTATCTCTGCAGCTCTTCGGTTGTCAGAAGGCTGATGTCTCAATTATCCAGATGAAAAAGAATGAACGAATCATGCCATCGCCTAAATATAAATTATTATCATTTGAGACACGAACAGACAGTTAAATATCCCATCCATTTCCCTCCCTCCTCCCTATTTTTTAGTCGTTTCTCTCTCCTTCGTTTACGTCGTTTCTCCCTGCTCCCTAAATGGTTCCTCTCCTCTCTAAAAGTTGCACCTTTACACCGGTCATTTTTCCCGCTCGTTTTTTTTTTCCGCGTGTCGCTCGAGGATCTACGTGGGAAAGTAAGGTGGACTGCTCGTAGTCTCACTTTGTAATGTTATTTGTTTAACTTTCAGCAAAGACTTCAGACGCTGCAATCCAAGTTAATTTAGATGACATTAGAGGCGATGATGAAACTAGTTCAAGCGGGATAGAAACAGCATCCATTACAGAGAAGGCAGAAAGTGAAGTATGCAATACTGGAAGTGTTGCAAATGGAGTCTCACAAGACAGAATTGTTGATTATTCTTTCGAGTCCAGAAACTTTAAACCGCGCGCCTCAAACAACAATGGAGAGTTTTGTTGCTATGCGCTTGGCATCGCCATCGCTTCCTTCTCCCATTTTAGATCGAAGAACAATCTTATAGTCTGCAGTTCTCGCCTGTATGAGACTAACAAGGAGCGAAAGCCAGATAGGCTAACGTGAAACATGTGTTGTTCGATCAGACTACATCAGACCTGATCACGTGACTAGAGGTTGACGAACAGTTCAACTGTACAACAGTCGAGGATTTTTTATGGATTCCTAGTTCATTGGAAAAGATTGAACGATATTTTTACTGAATACAAAGAGTTTGATCACATGAGGTGGTGCTTTGTTTTTACATTAGGTGATCATGATAAATCAGCATATATCATATATCATCATATATCGATGACGATGACGACGACGACGACGATGATGATGATGATGATGATGATGATGATGATGTTTAAGGTTAAGGTCCATTCAGAAGAAGGAAAAAAACTGTTAATATATTTAACGCAAAGATTCTTCACAGACCGAATTCAGACACTGTGTGTCGTAAACAATAATCTTTCTTCTCATGAAGTTTTGCAAAATTAGCGTCAAAATTGTTATTATCGTTTTTCGTACCTTTAGTTCTATTATTGTCGGGGATAATTTGGTTTAGTTGTCATGGAGACTTACCTGAGTTTGATCAGGTTATTTATTCTCATAACATGACTACTTTAATTTGTTAATTATAAAGGTATAGAGAAGATAGGCGGTAATCACGATCAACATCAATTTATTGATGATACTGTAAATTAACAAACAAATGTTTTAATACATTTTATACCATTCCCAATGGGAGAATTGAAATGTCCTAGACTCGATCTTTGATATGCACTAAGAGAGGATGATGTAGGAGAAGGATTCCCCGTGCCCTATGTTAATTTTTTGAAATATATTAATAGTTTCGCGCCATGTTGTCAAAGTTATTTTTATTTCCTTCTGATCGAGGCTCCGACATCACGTTTACTCGAACTGACTAATCAGGTAGCGCTCTTAAAATAGCTCAGCTATTGACTGAAAGTGAAGAAATTATCATTGGAAGAGACCATGCATAGGGGGGACTGCCTCGTCCCCAGGCGCCGTTGCGAGCGAATCTTGCGAGCGGAAAAACAGGGAGCACGGGCTTGATGGTTGGAAGGCGAAGCGCGGAGGTCCCAAAACCCCACGCGCACCGCGCTCAAACAAGGAGCGACGTCCTGCGGACGAGGCAATAGGGGGGGGGGGGGGGGGATACTTCTCGCTTAGATCATCCTCTCTTGTATGTACTTATACCTTTTAAGTACTGTAATTTCCTTGTGGATTAAGAAATGAAATATCCACCTCTGCTACAAAGAAGTCAAAATAAATATGACACTTGTCTTAGTTGTAATTTGTTGTGTTGAATTGTGATAACTTTGTGGACGATAAATGCACAAGTACAGTTCATCTAGCCGTTTTAGGTCAGTAAGCTGTAAGGGTTGGATTTTAGGTAGGTTTGAATTTACAAAATATAATTAGAAAATTTTTTTGTTTGGGAAAAATCACTCGAGGATAGGGTTTTTCCCTCCGACATTGCTGCCACAAATAGAATATAATTCTATCCTACATATAATAATTCGCCTTTCACGTTCAAATTAATTGGCCGGCATGAAGGATGCAAAAATCTCCTCTCACTGAACGCAAAATTTTATTTCGAAAGGATTTTAGGCTGAAAAAATGGTAATTTATTTATAAAAAAGTGCAGAGGACCACACGTTCTTAAGGTCGCTTGGCTAGCGTGTCTTGTCGGATCTCTTGTTTTAGAAATGCACGTGTCAGACATCACTTGAAATGTAACTGAAACTATAGCCCTGGCCCTAAGGAAGACTAGTTCTGCTATTCGAAATATCGGCCAATAAATCTGCCCTTTTGCCGTTGCTAGCCTTGCAATCAATTTGTTTCTTTTGAACTTGTAAGTGACTTGCGGACTAAAACACGCTCGTTTGGACTCATCCGCCGGAAATCAGTCGGAAACTGAAGCTAACTGGAAAACCGAAGCTAGAAAGCGAAGCGACAAATGAAAAGTACACTCCATTACGCGTTACGTAGGCTCGATCTCTTCAGGCGCGGTTGCCACTACGTTCACAAGAACATCAGCTTGACTTTAAAATGTGGTCCATGCATCGAATTACGGAGCATAGTCGTCTGATTATCGAAGATTCGTCGCAAAGAATCACACCAAGCTACACACCCTGGACCATACCGTTGATCTTTCTCGTATTTCTTCAATTTGCGGGCCTCCCTGGACTGGCTCTGTATTGCCTTCAAACCTTCTCTTGCGGAAAAAATATGAAACATCCTCATTACAATTGCGCTAATGGCACTTTCGTTGCCTACAACACAGCCATGATTGTGGAGTTAACTTTTGCTTGCTCGGAAGTAGTAAGCCGCGCCGTCTTTCTGTGTTTTTGCTTGAAGTTTAAAGCGATGGAGAGGAATGGTGGATATTTTCAAACGGCTGTCCAAGATCTCGCGAATGTGGCTTCTAGCTCTGATTTGCCTTCTGTGTGTAGTGGCGTTTCGGTAGCATCATTTACTGGGTCACAGATTTAGGAAATACAGCCAAAGCTATTATCGCAGTGTACATTGTGGACGCCTTAGAAATAACAGTTGTTGTGGCCACATTAAACGATGTTACGATCCGAGATTTAGCTGAAGATAACATGGGTATCGCCAAGAAAAGTCGCCTTATTAAGCTGTTTAAATGCGTGCTTGTTAGCTTCTGGTTACAGTATTTTTGTTTATTTTAATCATTGTTTCTTTTCAACTGGCTTTTGATGTATCGGAGGTCGATCCAACGTTTGTAAGGGAGGATTTTTAAGAGAGCCTTAAATCTGTTTAAGAAAATCCGCGCAGTTTGTTTTTATGAAACAAATAAGCGGCCACCTTTGGGGGACATTATTTACTGACAGCAGAGCAAGAACGGATGAAAACAACGACCGAACGCAAAGGAGTCAAATAGAATTAATGGAGACAGGATTAGTCTAAATGCAGACAACGGTGAATTAGTCCAGATCTGCTCTTCATGAGAGGGAGGGACTGCCGAGTATTCAGAGCATTGAATTAAACAGAGTGTTTTGTCCTAAATGCAAATTTATCATATTTAAAATATATCACACCAGATCACACTGCTGAGTCAGTGTCCGAAACGAAAGTTTCAAAAAAGTTTTTTCACTTTCTCACTTTCTTATTGTAACAAAACATATAACATAAATAGATGCTATTGAAAACATACTGGCCAAACTGACTTCCGTATGCACGTTTCATTAAAATAATCGGAAATAAAAAAATCAGCTCTTACAATTTGTACATGTATAAATTGAACCTTACGCGCGTCGCGTCGTCGCGTCGCGCGCGTTTCTCGCTCGGGGAGACCTGGGTTCTAAACTATATACCAATCCCTCACGGCCGTAGAAAGTCAATATGGTGGACGAAGAATTTGAGTTCAGTCGTTTAGCAGGCTAAAGATGAGGGTAAAGGGCAATTCTTAGCAGATTCACGCTTATTGTGAGGAATATTCTAATAATAGGATGGACATTGAACGGTAAGCAAACCCCAGGTGGGGTCTTTTTTAGCACAGAATTGTAATTTGTTGCACATCAATACTCAACTGCAGGCACCAGCCAGCTGGAAACCAGATGTATGAATTGATGTATGATTGTTCCACGTTTGACTGGAGTTCCAAGCCTAGTAGAATTTAGGTTTGTAAATTGGCGCCCGATCATGTTGAGTTTTACGTTGACGTGAGTTCTCACCTCAAATGAATGATTCAGATTGCCATCCAACATGTACAATGTGGAAGACAACAAAGAAGACAACAAAATCAGTACACACATTGTACATGTAAGCTTACATCATTTTTTTCATTTGAGTATATATTTTGCCGTAAAATATTTTGATTTTATTTCAATGTGTGTTTTTAATGTGTGTTTTGGGTGAGTCACAATTCTCGTCTCCAGAGTCCGCAATCCTTTTGGTCACAGTACCAAGATGAGGCAATTTTCTGAGCTTGCGCAGAAATGCTTGTTTTCTCAGTCAAGATACATTTCTGGTCCGTTAACGTCAAGTGAATTGTTCACATATTTTATTTTCAAACTTTTAGGCCAAAATCGTCTTCTTCATTTCATCAAGATGAGGTCTTTTTAACTCACGAAAACTACAAGAAATATTCATGCCGACCATCCTTTGTGGAGTTCCTAGAGAAACATCTTAGCTCAGCTAAAGATGGAGAGAATTACAGTCCAAAATAATCATGCTGACATAAACACAGCTGTAACCACCATAGGATCCTTGGAACCTGCAGGGCACAAGAAGAACAAAGGTGTCCATAGCCAAGGTGCTGAGACAGGTGGATCGAATAGTGCCCCAGCTTATCTTGGTCCATCAATGGAGTTTCCCTTTTGTGTCCAAAGTCAGTATTGAAAGCCAGAAAATGTTCTTGGAGGTATTTGAGGCATTAAGGTCTGGGCAGCTAGCTAAAGTGGATTTACAGAAGATGAAAGCTGCTCAGGTTTGTAACAACTTATTTTTTATTACAGTGAAACCTCCACTAACAGGCACACCCTGATGTATTAGGTTAGATAAAAAGAGAAAAATTGTGTACAATTTTGGCCAAAGGGATCTGGAAAGAGGTTAAAATGTGCGGTGCGCAGCATGCTCCTTTGTTACCTGCAACAATTATTTTGGTCAAAATTGTCTAAAAAAATTCTCTTTTTTCTAACCACATAAATAATTACTTATATTCAGTGTACTGTGTTGTGTGTTGTCTTATTGTTGTCAGGATATAAAGAATACAGTGTTGATTGAACAAGATGAATACCAACAGTTTTGTGCATCGTCATGCAAAGACGAACCATCATCAGTACAACTTCATCCATCCAGACATTTGGAATTATTTCAAGGTACTGTACATTGTAACATGTTTCCATAACTGGAGAAAAATTAATATTAAATCTGATTTTCCTACAAATGTAGGGATAATCCCGGGGATAATGTGGGAGGTGCAATAGCAGTGACCTAATAATTAGTGCATCTAGACCCTGGGGCAGAGGGGGAGACTCCCATTAATAGGAAATTTTGAAAGGAACTATCTGGGATTTTGTCCTTGTGTTTTACTGTTCTCATGCAAGACACTTTACTCTCACAGTGCCTCCCAGTTTACTCCTACATACATTATTCATGTAGTTGCTTCATGCTACAGAAACTGGTGTTAAGTGCTGGTTATACATGTATATGGGCCACTTAGCTTTTGAGCAGGGCCCGGTTGTTCAAAAGATGGATAACTCTATCCATCGGATAAATTACTATCCAGTGGATAGCAATTTATCTGTTGGATAGCGCTATCCACCCTTTGAACAACTGGGCCCTGGTCTTTTAATTTTTTCATAGCAGATGATACTTTGAGCTGTAACTGACAAGATCTACAAAAGTCCTTGGGACACGTAACAAAACACCACTGACTCAGTTGCAAATATTTTTTAAAATTTTCCAAGCCCCCCCCCCATAACAATGTTGAAATATTGTGTCGAGGTTGGATGGATAAAACTCAACACTGCATTGGGGGTGGGGAAGGGAAGGTGAAGACAACGACCATTTGTAGGCAAAATGGTGAAGTGTCCCTTGACTTATGACAAGCATTGTATGTCAAACTTGTTGTTAATGATACATTCTGTCACAATCATATTTTTTTTTAGGCAGAAGTTGATGGAAAATTAAGGGAAAGCACCAGCAAATACCGGTGAGTACTTTGCCTCAGTGTTTGATCTTTGAAATTTATAGTAACGATTTCCACACAGACTGGAAATGCCATTTATTCACCAATATTTGTCTTCTCTCCTCGTAGCGGCACTACTCACTCCATGAGACAATTGGATTAGCTGCTGGTGCCGTCTTTAAAACCGATGCAGTATTGACTTTTGAACAAACATTACTGCAAGTGGTAAGATAACTGTTACAGTGTTTTTACTTTACAGTACTGTAAGTGGCAATTTACTATTATTTTCATCACTTGCTTTAACAGCTTTGCAGGGTTTCCAGATAAGTTTTAAAGGCGAGGTGTCAATGAGGAGTTGCAATGGGTTAATAGATAACAGGGCACGAAATTAACTTTTTTTTCCAGGAGCCATTTGGCTCCTAAATATTCCAAAGTGGTCACCAACTACAAAAAGTTAGTTGCCATTTTTTCCAACAAATTTTTTTTTCATTTATTCTTTTTAATTGGGGTGGAAGCCTAATAATTATACAACTTACATGTACAAAAGAAACACAACTTTCCCTGTGTTTTGGTTCAATTTACCTCCAAAGTTAAAAACTGGTTTACAGGGTTGTCCCTGGCGGTTGTTTGTAAGAAATTCAGCACCAGAGACACAATCCATCGGCATACATGACGTATTCAAATGGTTTCGCACAACTCGCAATGCATTGTAGGGCGATTTGTTTACTGAGCTGAGAGAAACTTTTGTTGACGTTTTTTTGGCCCATATTTCTTGTGATGAAAGCAAAACAAGACCAGAGAAATATTGTTTTTTAACTTAATCTATTGTGTGACTTTTTTATGGCAAAGTTAGAACTGAAAACTTCAGGTAAGATGTCAGAATTCTAGTCGGCGTAGTCGCCAATTTGGCGACTAATTTTCAGGATTTGGTCGCCAACATGGAAAACTTAGGCGCATTGGCGACTGTATCAGCGCAATTTCGTGCCCTGAGATATGGGCCTCACCATAATTATTGTCAGAAGTTTTATATTAATTTGTCAGGTCAGGTAGCCAATCTTGTCATGTTTTGACCTAAGACTCCTTTCTTATATAGAACACTGGCTTTATTCTCAAGCTCACAGAGAATTACATGTATGTCAATCAAATAATTGAACATCAAAAACTTCCTCTTAGATCTTAGAACATGATTCTCCCTCCCACAAAAAAAAAAATGAAATTGCCCAATAAACAATTTATTTTTGCTAACACAGGGGAATGTTTCAAAGCTTTGCTTGCCTGAAAGTACCAGTGTCATGTTATCAGAAGTGTCAGAAGTCAAGAGATCATCAGCAGTGAAGACCTGTTCTCCAAAGGTATTTGATTATAATTTTAAATTGTATAATTAAAATCCACTGTGTTTAATCCTGGGTACCAGAGGTACATTGTACATGTACTGTCGAACCTCTGCTAATGGACACCTCCCATAGGCGGACAGCTCCTGTAAGCAGAGAGTTAGTTGTGGTCCCAGCTACATACAAACATTACATTTTTAACCTATCATAAGCAGACAACTCTCCTAAGTGGACACTTCTTCTGGTGCCATCCACTTACGGGGGGTTTAACTCTTGTGGGTATGGGGTAGGATTGGCCAAAGGGTTGGCCGGAACTGGAAACCACACATTAAAAGCCTCTCATACAGTAAAAACCCACGTGTAAGAACCTAGTGGTTTAAGAACCTGCTGGCAGAAATTTGCCATTTTATATCCTTTTATTTTTGCTATAATTATCTAATTATTTTCTTTTTTATTATACAGCTCTTGTTGAAGAGATATTTGTTTATATAGATTGTTTAGTGAGTTTTGCATGAGGCCTTGAAGCAATACAGTTATGAATAAATGCTGCATAATGCCCCCAAATACAAGAACCTATTTTGCCAAACTTAGAAAATTGTAGGTTCTTACACGCGGGTTTTTACTGTACCCAGAGTAATTATATTGTATTTCCACCTGAAACTACTGCCATGTCTATACATGCCATTGCTGACCACTACCCACCCCTCCCTCCCCACAACAGGTTGTGAGTGAGGATCCAATTGCTGTCAGTCTTGCCAAGAAGCACAAAGTTGATATTGTGATCTCCTCCAGTGGACTGAACACTCTCTTGGATAATCATCCTCCAGATTACAGCAAGCAGTGGCAGTTGCCCATCACTGTTAAGCGACAAGAAGGTTTGTACAAAACTGGGTAATTGTGAAGAACAGCTCCCCTCCACCGACTGTCGGTCAACTGTTGGCTGACAGTTAACCGACATATTACCGACAGATTACCGACAGATGGCTGACAGCTGACCGACAGGTCACCGACAGTCGGTCAACACAGATGACCGACAGCTAACCGACAGTAAAATGTACTATGAAAACTAAAACATGGCGCTTACATGACTGAAAAAAACTCGCCGAAAGACTAGTACAAAGCTTGCATCGTATTTTAACACTTACATATCATCAATCATCGAAAAGACCACAATCTTGCTAACATCTCCACTGTTTGAAACTTAACTTAGCTTAATTTCACAAAAACGACGAACTAACAAGAAAAGTGAGGTATATAATTTACCTTATTTTTTCCTGACAATATTTGATAAATCTCATAGTATTTAAGACAATTTCTACCGACAGTTCTACGACAACGTACTGACAACGTACCGACAGATTACCAACAGGTTACCGACAGTCGGCCGTCTGTCGGCCGACAGATGATTTACACTGTGAAAAAACTGTCGGACCAACTGTCGGCCGACTGTTGACCAACAGTCGGCGACTGTTGGCCGACAGTTGACCGACAGTTGGCTGACTGTTTGGCCGACAGTTGACCGACAGTCGGTGGAGGGGAGCTGTTTCTTCACAATTACCGAAAACTGAGCTGTGTAAAGTGACGTTTTCTTCCGGAATTTGATTAAGCCTCTATCGCAGACTTTCTCTGGGTTCGTCACACGCTCAAGGAAAGATTGTGTGATGAGGAGAGGAAAGATTGCGTGACGAACCCAAGAGCGTCTGCTTAGGAGGCCTTGTAATTTGACTGAGCAATTTTCGTTCAGAGGTTACTTAACAACATGACGTATCGTTATGGCGCCATTGCTGACGTCACAACTTTCGTGGCAAACTCAAGAGCGTCTGTACAGGAGGTCTAGGCTTGTAATCTGAAGGGGGGAGAAGTACATAAATGTATCACGTAAAAATATCGCACCCACAGCTGCTTATAGTAGTCAACATTCTCCCGATGAGTACTGTAAGAAATACTTAGAAGACCAGAGATGAAATTGACTGACTTGACTTAGTAATGAGAATTTGCATGTAGACAATAACAAGAAAAACATTGTTGAGAAATGTATTATTCAGGAAGTGACACATGCTACTCGGAAAAAAATATTGTTATTTTTTTCAGTCACTGACTGAATAATATACTTTTCTACCAAGGTTAAAATATACCATCATTTCTTTCCACAAAAATATTGTTATTCGTTTCTTTGTTTTCTTTTTTATCCGATGCAGACATTCAAGATAAAACCAGCGGCCACAAGATTGTGTTCATCGACAAACCACTTCCACCGCAAAAAGTCCACGCCCGTGAAGTGCACGAGAAGTTCTACAAACACGCCTTGCGACGATTAGTTTGTCAGAAAACCGGTGAAGAAAACACGACAACTAATGATGATACAGGAAGAGATTGTAGCTCAAATGTAAAGGCGACAGAAAGGTTGCATTCTACTGGTTTAGAGTTGGAAAAGACGGAGTTTGAGATGCGTGAAACAGATTCCGACACCAGAAAGCGCCGAGCGACAGGACAAGAGGAATGGAATCGTAGAGCAAAAGAAATCAAAAATGGCCGGCGAATCTGGTGCAAATCTTCCGAAAGAGAGTGTCTCGTCCTCTACAAACGAAGAAGAGAAATTCTTCGTTTATAATCTGTGGAGATTCGGGAAAGTTAAAACTGTTGATACGGTGTAGCGTGGATGCGTATAGAGCAGAACCAAATAAACCAAACTGCTTCACATTTTTTAGTGTTCTTCCAAAACTCGAATACCAAGCAAACTTCGGTCATGAGAAGCTTACATGCTGCGAGATAGCGCGGTTATGGCTTCATTGCTACATCCGACCAAACACTAAACTCATCTGCGGCAGAATTAACGTTTTCAATTCGGAATTATTACGAGTTGATGAGCTTTTCGTGAACGATATTCTACAGCAAGGAGTAGGCTTTCACCCCGCTCAAGGGATGAAAATGGTGTTCCAGGTGTTTCAAGCGCTGAAGCGACTCCCTGAGAGCAAAGTTTATATTGTCGCACAAGTCGGGGGAGATTCATGGTTGTTTGTACAAGAGCATGCTGTCCAGTTCAGCTTCTTTGAAGTCTTCGTATGATTTTCACAAGACGAGGACACCAGTTGTGGTGAACTACACCGAAGCTGACATTCCCTGGGTAGCGATTGATTGTAATTTGTTTATGCCGTGGCAGATAAATCAAAGGCGAATTCCATGCACATTTCCTCCTGTCACAGCAAAGGAATTGTCAATGAAGGCAAAGCAAGCACAAGAAGCGGCTGCAAAGAATTCAAACAAAAAGAAAAAGAAAAAAGGGAAAAAGAAAAACAAAGGAAAAGGGAAAGGGTTTGCACCGAAAATGCCCAATGCAGGGCTGGCGACTGAGCCAATCAAGGAACGCTAATAAGGAACCGCGAAAGCCTGTGAATAAAAGCAGGTTATTTGCTAGTTTTTTTACGACACACAGCCGGTGGAGAAGGAGAGTGAAGTATTTGCCGCGTCCAGGCGAGCCTCTGGACCTGTCATATATGATGATCTTGATTTCTGAAAGACTAAAAAAAAAACTGCAATTTGCAAGACAGAACTCTCCATAATATAGTGGAGGAAAACTAGATTTGTACCACGATATATGGATAGGGATAGACGAGCAGTCCCTGTGTATCCGCCCGGATTGTTCAGCGATGAGCGAAAAAGAGAGAGAATAAATGGCGACCGCATGGAGGCCAATAGTTTGCACGCGGCCATGTTTTTCTCTCGCGATTTTCGCGCATTTTATTCACGGTTTTCGCGCGTTTTTCGCGTTTTTCTCGTCTTCTGTTCCACGACTTATAGGAATAAAAATGAGCTACAGTCGAACCTCCGCTAACGGACACCTCCCGTAGGCGGACACCTCTCGTAAGCGGACACTTGGTCATGTTCCGCAGCTACATACAAACACTACATTTTATGGTCCCGAGGATGTCCGCTTACGGGAAGTTCGACTGTACGTGCAATTTTGAGATAAGCAAACGTTTCTACCATAAACAGCCAGGGGAACAACTACCAATAACAGTTATTACAGTTGAGCCCGCAGTCAAATATTCTTTTGTTTTTAAAAAGTATGCAAACGAGTTAGGCTCGATTTCCGCCGCTCCCTAGAGTCCGGTCTTCGTTCTGGCTCATTTTCCCGAACAGCGGCTGGTAATCTGAGCCTACAAATGAGGCTAATGGGCCAATACAATGCCAGATTGACCCTTTCGCCTCGTTTGCATGTCAAACGGCTAACAATACCAGATTGACCCTTTCGCCTCGTTTGCATGTCAAACCGCTGACATCTGTAATAACTGCTATTGATGGCAAAATCCCGCCTCTGTGACGGGACTGAGCCCGCGGTGTTCATCCCTAAAGTTGCTAAGCAACATGACGTATTTGGTAGCGTGATTGCTTTCGGAGTATAGTCGTGAGTGTTCGCGCAAGTTTCTGATTGAGTTCCATGAAGATTTGCCAAAACCAGCACTTGTTCCCCCGACTGTAAACAGGTTCACAAAGTATTGTAAAGTTCCAAAAGTAACGAATCCTGATAGAAGAGTAAAATTTAACGGTTGTTCAGAGTAAATCGAAGGCTCTTTGAAAAATGATTTCCTCACCTGTGCTTGTAAGTTCTTGATAAACGTCAAAATAAAGTTCAAATCCTAGAGAACTCTTTTCAACCAAATTTTTTATATTATTTGTTAGTTTCTTTTATTATTCAACTATGCCGCCTTTTGCCATATTAGGAAAAAGAACTGAGCACAGTATCCCGGTATGACCCATCCTCGGAGACTCGGGGGCAGATAATCGGGACGGGAAGATGATAAAACGGGCGAAATCGGTGTGCACGAATGTTGCACCGATTATCTGCCCCAGGGTCTCCGAGGATGGGTTTGACCGGTTTGTGCGCGAAAGAAGGCGAGAGTTACACCGGACGAAGAAGAACGATCGAATCATTGTGGAGTTACAAACTTACAATACATTCACTGAGTGAAAAGGTCCTAAAATACAAGGAAAATGAACCAAACGAAAAAAATAAATCCCTTATTCCTTGGTTTAACATGCAATACGCGTTCATTATACGACATGGCATTTTAGAGTGCGAATACGCACCAAGACGAGTGCAAATATATGAGACCGTATTACAGTCGTCTTAGTCCCCCTGACCGCGCGCTACGGAAAACACTGTTGAAAGCCTATATTTTAGGAAATAATTATGTCGTATAATAAAGGCTCGAAAAATAAAAACTGACTCGTAAAAATACCCAGCCGTATTACACAACTTTCCACTGAATAACCTCTTTGTATTTTATGTTGCACCACGGAATAAGGTGTATATGGCATATCCGTATTTTAATAATGGCGAATAATAAAACTGTTTGTTACAGGGAAATGAGTCCTTTTAATAATTTATTGATTTATATATCCTTTGTCCGTCTTCTGTCCGTATTATAATTATGCGTTTATCACGCTCGCGACATAAAAACGTAAAACTAATGGTTCTGATAAGATTGAAACATTACTGCTAAAATTGCAAGTAAACGCTAATAAAAATAAGACCAAAAAAATAATTTCGTATTTTCATGACAGAGGTCATCAATATCAAATAATAAGCAGAATTAACTAATGTAGTTCCTTTTGACAAAGTAAATATGGGACCATCTCTTTGGGTAGCTACAGATTTTGTAAGGCCCAATTTATACGTCGACATGATTTCAGTCGCGTCGAACGGTAATTTAAGTCCCAGAAAACTCGCAGAAATCGCTTAAAATCAGCGGCAATGTCCACACAAAACAGCAAAGTAGAACACATGCAACGCCCGTTCGAAGTTTTAGCTAGTTTTTAAAATTGACTGAGTGTATCATGTTTTAAACTGAGTTATTTTGTTATTTTCTTAGGGTGACTAAATTGATACAAAGCCGCTTTTAGAAAACCTGCATGGTTAATAATATATGTTCAGTTTCATTTGCATTATTGCACGGCTAGTTTACGATTGCCTAGCAATCCGAAAACGCTTGTTTTCTTTATGGAAATCAGTGACAAAAACGATTTATAAAGAAACATTGCCAGCGAAACAAAACACCACGTAATCGGACGATATTTGGTTTTTCTAAAAAACGGCCGATAATTTCTTACTTTTTTCAAAGTATTTTAAGGAAAGACTGAACCTATGTTACAAAACCTGGCGGGTTTAATACACCCACGACGTCGAGTTAAAACAGTAATATGGCTGACTGGAATTGTGGTTGTGGTTCAATGTTTTTGTGCTGGTCGCGGATCATTTCCGGTCGTCGAATGACGCGGAAGCGGACTGCTTCACACTGAAACACTCAGGTATTATAAACTTCTAACTTGATTCCAATCATTTTTTTTACGTATTCCCAGCCGAGAAGGATAGTCAACACGCTAGGACAGATCAATTTCACGCACACATACAATAATCGATTTTAGTTTGCGGGAGGTAGAAGCGAGTGAAGTAAAATGACTATAAAAAAATCTTAAGGTCGCAAAATGTTGGATGAAAAATATTAGATACAAGATAAGATAAGATACAAGTTTTATTAGTACAGATAAAACAGTTTCATCCAATATTTTGCGTGGCGAATAATGTAAGCTGGTTAGCCGTTTCCACGATGAGGATACAAAAGTTTGATTCTTTAGCTTGGGCTTTAATGTTTTTAATTAAACGTTTAGGGCAATTGACGATTATTTTAATAATCGTCAATTGCCCTAAACGTTTAATTAAACCAGAGAAATTTAAATCAAATAAATTCATTTTACTGCCGGAACAACTAGCCAAAATAAAGTGGATCCAGAGGTCTATAACTGGTGGATCCTTTTAGGACTTTCTGCCTTTCGTAACTGTCTCCAAACTAATTCCCGATCGCTCAAACTCAAAATTCAGTCTCCGTATTGTTAAAAATAATTTTCACCCGATAATAGTTTCTGTTGGGAGTAATTTAATATATTTTCCAAATGTTCATATTATATAATAAGCAGAAAGTATTCAAGAAATCAGATAGAAAAACAAACAAACAAATACATTTAATATTGGCCAGTTTTACTCATCACTGAGTAACCGAATCAACTCCAAATGATTTCGTTCCGGCTATGATTCTCTTAGCCTGTTCCAGGCTCTCGGATAGTGGGGACGAAGCGAAAAAGAACGGCCGCGCCAAGAAAGTCAGAGCCTGGAACAGGCTATGATTCTCTTGAGTTTTGAATATAGGGGCGCTCACACCTAGTTGTCAATCAACTATCAAAATGTAAACAGTTGACAAACAACCTGTGCTTTTTGTACGACCGTTTATACTGATAAAACATTTTTTTCCTAAGACTGCTCTGTTAAAACATCAGCATGGTTTCATGAGATTTTGAAGCATGTTCACGGTTTTGCAGGACGTTTGACTCAACAACGTGCCACGACTGCAAGAGTACAAATTTGCATTTCGCACAGGAAAGGTGTGAAATGTAGGAGCTGCCATCCCTTTTATAGCGGAACTTCGTAATATTTTCGTGTTATTTTCCTAGACATCAGCCCTCCGCGCCAAGAACTTTATAACGAGCAGTCGCCGCCTGCCTTGGTCCTCGGGCTTAAAGTTCAAACCACGAGAGTTTTTACGCACGAGGAAGAAATTCCCGTCGTTAGCGCAACAACAGAAACAGGACACAACGTCAAATGAAAATGAATTGAATCGTGCAACAGAAGCTGCATCGCCTACACACCAAATGAAGAAGGTATTAATGTAGAACTCCCTGCAGCTTCCGCTGAGCATGAGCATAAAGCCTCGTTCACAAGAGATGATGATTCAGGAATTACCGCAGCTGTCTCAAAAGAGGATGTCAGTATTGATGAAGCAGTAACCAACTGCAAACAACTTAAAAATAGGACGACGGTGAGTACACGTGAATTGATTTATGCCCGAGTACAGAGAAAAATCACTTTTCCAATGATCATTATATTGTGTGTGTGTGTGGGGGGGGGGGGGGGAGGTAGGGGGGAGGGGTGGACAGGGTACGGGAAAGTCTACGAGAGGCGGGAGAACAGACGGCGGGAAGCGGGATTCCCAAAGTGGCGGGAACCGGGAGAAAACTCGCGCCTTTTTCTTGGACTTAGTCGCACGCGTTTTCCCGCGCTTGGCGTCTGTTCAGGTATTTGCTTCGAGTTCTGATTGGGTTTTGGTTTTACTATACTCAATTGAAAACTGCTCTATAAGCTTTAATATATCTATTTTTTTTTACGAAATTCTGATATATGTTGCGCAAGTAATATTTGAATGTAATTCTCAGGTGAGAGGTTATCTTAACTTGCATGAGTGGCATTATTGGTGTGGACACGCTGTTGACGATCTAAGAAGAGAACCGCTTTTCCCTTTTAAACCACAGGTATGTTATCTGTACGTAGCAGGCGCTGGAGAGCGCGAGTTGGAGGGGCGCGTGCGAGAGGAAGCAAACGCGCGAGGAGAGAAACGCGAGAGAACTCTCCTTCAATTCCTCGCGCGTCGAGAAAAGCGAGAGAGCGTCTCTTCTCTCGCGCACGCCCCTAAAAAACTCGCGCTCTTCTCCAGGCTCTCCAGCGCCTGCTATGCAGGCTACAAAGTATGCCAAACTGGCTTAGAAGCGGTAAATGATAACACAATGTATACAAATTGTATCACATATCACACGCTCGCGAACTCAAGTTAAACGCAATCTCTCACGGCAGCGCATAATAATCAAAAGCGAAATGTGACTAACCATCCTAAAACCCGATAACGTAGTTATTATCTAGTTTTTCATGTGTTGTGGAGATATAAATGTTGAAATTAAGTGGCTTCGCAGTTTTAGATGAGTTCTAGTATAAATTATATTAATGTACGTAATGCCCAAAATTTCTTTTCAGGTGAACGGTCTTCTAAAACAAGTTTTGAAACAAATGTAACAAAAAGAACAAGCAACGGAAGACGGATATTTGGCTACATTCATCCCCCGATTACAGGTAAAGCGTACTAGTTTATAATTATTTTACACCATGTAGACATCAGACACAATTAATGTGCATTATTATAACGACCATAGCATTTAAAGCCTGGTTTTCACTAGCGACGCAAGCACAAGCGCAAGCAACATACGCAGACGCAGTAAACGCGTTGATCATCAGTGCCTTTTTGTTTACGACAAATCAACACGTTACTGCGTCCTGCGTATGTTGCTTGCGCTTGTGCTTGCGTCGCTAGTGAAAACCAGGCTTTTAGAGTGCGAATACGCACCAAAAACGAGTGCAAATATATAGATGTTATTGAACTAGCGTTGAGGTCCGTATTGGGAAAATATTGGTCGAGTTCTTTTTTTTTGCAAGTTTATGCGAGGTCCATAAACTTGAAAAAAAAGAACGAGACCAATATTTCCCAATACGACGCGAACAAAGCTAATTCTAATATAAGTTTTATTATAATGGCTTTTTAAAAACTTGCTGATAAATTAATGCAACCATTCTCGGCTAACGCGCGCGCGCCAAAGCTAAGCATATTCTTGCATTTTTTAGGCCACTTTGCGAAAAGTTTAACCAAAATAATCCGCCAGACACGAGGAAACCCAAACCGCAATCGTGGATAACGTTGGTTGTCGACGCGACATTTACAGCGCACCTACCACCGGTACAACCTTTTCCCGCGGTTACTCCTCCCGCGCTTGTCACCGGTTACTTGTTTTCCCGCGCTTTGCCGTCGGTTACTTGTTTTCCCGCGCTTGCCCGCCGGTTACATGTTTTTCCGCGCTTGCCAATGGTTACATGTTTTCCCGCGCTTGCCTTCGTTACATGTTTTCCCGCTGCCCAAGAACGAGAAAAATAGAAATACGGAAAGTTTCTATTCATTAATTTTTACTTTGGGGCAAAGGAAATGTTTTTCATTTCTTGCTTTCGATTTTTCAGGTGATTTCGTTTTCGCCATTAGTTCTGCGGACGGTTCAGAACTGTGGTTGAGTACGGACGATGATCCAAAACATTCCAGAAAGATCGCCTATGTTGGAAACGTAAGAATGCCAGATAATTCAAGCCATATAGCAGATATTTATCACGAGAAAAGCTCAAAGGAAGCTAAAAAATGCATTATAATGCGTCTAATACAAACATTTGTTTTCTATACACGGCCCCACAAGCTTCTAGCTTTAAACACAAACTGTGTATAAATAATGTTGCTTTACCGTTACCTTTGACCTTTTGTGCGCGCGATTGGTCTAAAACGCGTCACGTGACATGACATGCATGACGCAGCCAAAACTGGGAGATAGATTCGAGTAATATCCACCAGTTTTCAAAAATTTGCGTTTTACGTTCACTCGAACGTTCAGTTAACGACCTAAATGTGATTTTAAATCAAATAAACGGAATATTTTAAAGAACAAAGAACAGACTAGCAAGAGTTTTGAACATTACATATATGTAGTAACAGTTGTTGTCTATTTTTCTATATACAGCCTGGTAATCAATATGGCGCAACAACTAATTTCGCAAAGTTTTCTGTATTTTAAGTCACAAACCTCCGAAAATATCAGGTAAATATTAACAATGATATACAGGTAAATATTAACTATATCCCATTTCATTTGAACAGCTTTCGGTTACTCGATTTTACAGCGAGATGATTTTTTATTATTTCTCTTTCTTGCAGATTAGAAGGCAGGAAAAGTTTATTACGTTGAAGTTCTTCAAAAGCAAAAGCGAAACCAAGTATCACGTGGAAGTTGCGGTACATTTTTTTTGTCCAACCACTTCTGTATACAGTGTGTTGGCGTGTACGAACTGAATGAGAGTATAAATACATAGGTCCGCAATGTGTGCAAGAAGGCGCTGTCTCTTGGGCCAGAGGATTGTAAAGCGCTATGAATCACTGAATTAGTGGATAATAGTATGAGCAAGAGAGTATAGAGAGGTTGATCTAAAAGAAGGATCCCCCGTGCCCACATAAAAATGTTTTGAAATCAATGAATAGTTTCGCGCCATGCTGTGAAAGTTAATTTTGTTTCCTTCTCAGGCTCCGAAATCGCATTACTGGAACGGACAAATCACGCATCCAGCGCGCGCGCTGAGAATTAAACTGGACAAATATAGTGCTGGAGGCCGCTTGAATAACTTGGCGAGGATTTTACTGTCTTGGAAGCACGGTGACCCCTGTTTTTCTTTTCATAGATCACTTCCTTTATTGATTCTCTCCATTTTAACCAAAAAACAAAAAAATTCTGAACGTGAGAAGTTTTGATTATTTCGCTTTTTCTACTAATTTGAGATCAAATTTTTCTGCTAATGCGGGTGTGCACGACTTAAAAGTATCCTACTGTAAGGCTAATTCTACCTGAATATTTTGCTGATAGCAATGAAGCCGATATCGCCTTTCATGACCAAAGGTACTAGAAACACTATGGTCTTCAATGCGCTTTATCTCCGAAACAAGCACGGTGACCCCCCATTTTTTTTGTCTTTCTGAAATGAGTTGGTCATTATCTAATTGCAGCAAAAGTTTAAAAAAATCTGAACGTGGGAAGAATTGGGCGCGAACGTCCTTAAGATAGCTCAGCTATGGACTGAAAGTTAAAAATAGATTGCAAAAAAAGAGATCCATGTATGGGGGAATGCTTCTCTTAGATCATCCTCTCTTGGTATGAGTCATTATCATTATTAATTTATTCTCACCTTGCTTTTCTTTCTTGTTCCACAGTGGAAAATGCCAGGAAAAAGAAAACCTGGAAATTATCGAGTCACAATACCTCTCTCAGTATATAGGTACGTATCATGAGTATCTTATTGCAAAGAATATTCAACATATAAGTACTTCTCCCTACATTGTCAATATATTGGCAAACAGACAGGTGATGAGAATACAGAAAATTATCAACCAGGGAAAATTGTCTTGATATAGCACCACATTCTCAGTACTAACATTAAAACAAATTTACGGCAATCAGTAAGAGGGGAGGGGGGGGCGGGGGAGGGGAGGGAGCGGGGGGCAAGGGGGGGTCTGAACTTCCCGCTTCCGGTACCATGTACTCCCGGTTTACCATCCCTTTCATTGTGATTCTCACCTGTTTGTGCTTTTTCGATTGCAAAATATTACGAAATGTTACGAAATGTTTTCCTATTTTCTCCTGGGCCGGTTCCCGCCATCTTGAGAATCCCACTTCCTGTCCTCTCTTCTCCCGCTTTCCCGTAGACTTCACACGTCTCCCCCTTTACTTCCGGGTTCCTTCCCCACTGTCCCCCTCCACTAAGAAGAATTTTAAAATACCTTTAGCTTGGACTTCAAATCATTAACGCAGTTTCGACCACTTAACAGAAACTCACAGTTTAATAAATAGCGGCGATCATAACAAACTAAACGCATTTTATTTCTTTTCAATATTCTGGCAGATTATTCAGCAGACAAAACGGAGATCACTGCTCGGGTTTTATGCATTGGTAAAGATCACCCAACACTTCCATTTGCATTTGACGAGGTACGTGTCTAGTAATGATAATATATGCAAACCATCCTTAGTTGGTTCTCTTCCTTGCTCCGAAGGTTTTTTCTCTGGGTTCTCCGGTTTTCCTCCCTCCTCAAAAACCAACATTTCTAAATTCCAATTCGATATGGGATCCGAGGGCCACAGGTTTGTCAGTCGAAAGACTGTTAAGTGATACCTTCGTTAAACAAAGTCGATTTATTTTATTTATTTACAGCCAAACAAGTATTTTCGTGGAATCTTCGTAGAAGCACTCGTAGAGTTTCCGATACTTATTATCCAATCAAAACACACGTTAGCTATAGCTTGGCGCGATAACTATACGTCACGTTTTTTTAGGGAAACCGCGCGGGCTTGGTCAAATTCCATCTTGCCGACATAAGTACTGACTCCCACAAATGCTTCTCTTATTTCAACAGCTTCACTCAGTCTTTAGAGAACATCGAGTCGTATCAGTACAGTAACAACACGAGAATTTGCTTAAAGGGTCCCTCTCAACCAGTGTGCTTTGCGGTCGCGTGTTATTGTTTTCATCCGGGGAACTCGATCTCTCGTGAAGCTAATGTATGCCATACTTTCGAAATTGTACTAACTTGGGTCGTCTAACTTCTTTTTGTGGCCAGAACAAGGCCAGAATCCTGCAAAAAGTAGTTTTTTAACTTCAAGCCACCATTTTCGCAGCACCCGAAAAATGGCCGCCGTAAGAGTATTGGCGCGCAAAGCACACTGGTTGAGAGGGACCCTTCAACAGTCAGTTTAGGTTAAAGGCAATCTCACTACAAACTTCTAGTTCCTGTTAATAGCTATTTTTCTTTGTTTGTAGTTCATGACACGCGAGAAGTATGATATGAGGGATGACTTTCATTTTCGAGGTGAGACAACATTTATTACATTGTAGCGTTTCTTCAGTGTCCTAGTGTATGTTGAAGCTGGCTTAGTGAACACACCTTTGTACAGTTAAAACTCTCTCTCACTCAGAGCATGTATCAGATGTCCTGTCAGAACATGTCCTTATAATCCGCTTGGCACATGTTTACATGTTTTCCCGCGCTTCTCACTGGTTACATGTTTTTCCCGCGCATAACATCAATACGTTAGATGTTTTCCCGCGCTTACTGACAGTTACATTTATTACACTGTAGCGTTTCTTCAGTGTCCACTGGACGCCTACTGCATGTTGACGCTGGCTTAGTTAACACACTTTTCATCCCAACAGTTGAAACTCTCCCTCACTCAGAGGTATCAGATGTCCTGCCATCGTGTCCTTATAATCCGTCATATCTGGTCTCAAGAAAACTCAATGAAAACGAGGCTTTCAAAGGAAATCTCGTAAGTACACTATACTTAAACAATTTTTTTTCTGTCATTAATTTTCAATTTTCAGTTTCTCTAAAAGTGTTGTAAACGGGGTATCTAACATGAAAATCTGATGACGATCACGCAGGACGTTAGTGACGTCAGTATCTTGTGCTTTGGAAATGACTGATGTGTTACTTTTTAAAGCACTCTGCGATATGTCATTATCTTTCAAACTAAAAACACCTAATCCTCTATTAGCGTAATATTTCTCTTTACTCCCAAGAAGTCGTTTGTCTAGTTGAGCCGCCATCTTGTCCCTGAACGCCAAAACACCCTGGGGACGATCGCGTTGTTGTTGTTTTGTTTCACGCTCACCTTAGTAAAGAACGCGAACAGATAAAGCCAACATAGGATATTGGTGGATATTAGTGAAAACTGAAAATGAAGAATTTTCTTTGTTACAGATCCGTCATCCTCGTGTGTTTCCGGATGACAGGACGGATATAAACATGTCACATGATATCAATAATCACATCAGCTGGGGGAACAAAAAACTACAGAAAAATGTAAGACATTCTTATTTAATATGCATGAACCTGTTTGTTATAATAAACTATATTAACGTTTGTCTCACGATGTAGTCACTTGGATGTAGATCGCGACGTTTCGACTACTTGTTGGCGCGCGGGCGACCAAAATTTATGCCTTTGCGCATGCTCGAGTATTTGACCACGGTGCCGGCGGTGGAGTTGTGAACAGCCTCTTTGACTCGTTGCGTGTAGCAGTGCAAGTTTCGATCAATAAACTTCACCTCGTTCCAAAGTGGCCGTGCTCTGAAAAGAACCGAGAATGGTATAATAAGTTTGTCCTTCATCTATCCGCCCTGGATGGCTCAAATCAAATTACAACAAAGTCAGACTGTACCTCTAACTCATACTTGAACCTAAATAGAAAAAAAATTGTTTTTTATTTTTTTTATTTTTTTCAGGAGACTTTGGAAATTGTATCTTTATACATGGACGCACTTTCAAAGAAAAAAGGGTGAGAAAGTATTAACTGAAATATATTATCATATACTCCTGATATTATGAACTTTTTTTTAAATTAAAACGCGTTTGTGCAACGGTCCTGCAGCCTCGTTCCCAGGACATACTAACCGCCATCATGGAAATACCCTGGGTACGAGGTTGGGCGTTTGTAGGAGTGTTGGAGAGAAAGCAATGGGGCCACGAAAGGGCAAGACATACCAACCACCAACGACACTAACAGTAACGGTCTTGACTTTACGCACATACGTTTTATGTGACTGTAGAATTGTAGAGAAGGTACTGGGGCGAGTTACGCCAGTATCGCGGTCTTTCTACTGCCTCGTCCCCAGTCGCCCGCGCCCACTCAGAAAAAAGTTAAAATTAAATTTGGGTGGAAATCGGTGGCGCGAGGAAAGATGGGAAGGGGAGAAGGCGTGTCATCCCCCGCTCGCGCTTCGCGCTCGTTTCCAGCTCCCTCGCGCTTCGCGCTCATCCTAGAAAAGCCTGTGGAGGAGGTATTTCTACGTAGATGTTGGTGTGACTGTAGAAATTTTATGTACAGTGAGAGCATTTGGTGTGACTGTAGAAATAATTGTATGTACAGTGAGAGCATTTGGTGCGACTGTAGAAATAATTGTATGTACAGTGAGAGCAGTGGACCACGAAAAGCAAGTCACGCCAACACCGTGACAGACCTGCGCAACACAACTAAGAAAGAACATAAGTACCACTAAAAGACATTTATTTGACTTATTCTCTATTTTTCTCCCAGTGACAGATTCACGCTGAAGGAAATCGTCAACGTTGAAGCAAAAGATGATAAGAATAAAGGAGCCCGGTATTTGTTAGAACTGGTACGTTCATGAGATGAATATCTAATTTCTCCTTGCAATAATAACAACAATGTCGATACAATCAGTAAAGAGAATTCAAATGTTGATCTCAGTTTCCGTTTTTTAAAGCTACAGTCAACCAAACCGTGTTAGTGTTTGTTTGTTTGGTTTTTTTGCGCATATCGAGTTTACAACCTAGTTATATGGCCTATAAGCCTCTACGAGTCTCTTGTAGCTCACTGGTAGGTTCGACTCCTGTTGGGGGAACTCGGAATTATTTTTCCGAGTAGCTTCATGAACTGAATCATATCTTTCTCGTCACCAAGCTTAATATTTACCATCATTTCCTTCCAATCAAAGGGTGTATTTTTTCTGAATTTATACACACTGATCTGCTAGACCCGGGGGGGGGGGGGGGGGGTACTTGACCATGTTTGGTATAGCTGGTGCGCTGAGGTTTGAAAACCTGACCCTGTTTAGTGAAAAAGACTAAATACCTACCCTGTGTAGGACAACATCCTCTATTTTAGGACCCTGTTTTAGGTTGTGCAAATTTTAGCGAATCACGTTTGACTGATACGCGGCAAAGGTCTCCGATCTCTAAATACTGAATAAACCATATTTTTTACGACGACAATCGTGCAACCATACCTGTTTTAGGACAGGTTCAGACCCTGTTTAGGACAGACTCGCATGAAATTATATACCCTGTTCAGGGCAGAGAGGCCAAAAACTATATCCTGTCTAGCGGCAACGTCCCCGTATAGGCTACATAAGGGAGGTACCTCCCCCCCCCCCCCCCCCCCCCCCCCCCTCCCCCGGGCTGCTAGAACGTCTAGAACGTACATTTATTTTTATTTGATTAAAACTGCTGATTTATTAGCTTTTATTCATCCAGAACTTCTCTTTTTACAGGAACTCGAGGACAAAAACAAAGGTACGAGTATTTTCTGAGTGCCGGGCATTTTAGGATAATGGATTTGTGCTATCCCTATAAGCTGTCTGTAACGCAAAAGCCTGAAGTTTAATAGCAGTGTCATCAGCGTGGCGTGGTTAACACACCCCAATTTGTTTTTCTATTTAGGACGCTCTGTTCGTTTATCAGAATATGTGTTCAGACCAAAAGAAAACAACACCATTGTATGTTACCCAGACGGTTTCCAATGGAGACGGAATGTTACGGTTTCGATGATCATAACAGGTACAAAATTATCGAAAATTCTGTGGAAGCTAATAGTAATTTTAAGGATCAAGGGTGACTGGGGAATATTCCTCTTACATCCTATGTGTGGACTCTATTATCATCCCCGATCCTAGCCTTTTGGTCATCAAACATGAAGGGCTATATAATATATATAGCAAACCACTATAATATAATTGTTACCCTACATACCTACCGGTGATTTTTTTTTGTGCTGACCAAAAGGATCGCTGCTTCTGGGGACGGGTGGAGGTACGTGTTGTGCGCACGCACGTGCTGCGTGCCTATACTCAGTTGTCACTAGCAACAATCTCAACCCCAGAGCCTTCGCTTTCTTGACTACGCAAGACACGAAAGAAAAGAGCTCTGGGGTCGAAATTGCCACTAGTAAAATTAATGCCCTTACATTGCATATTGCATATTGCCTTTACATTTGCTCTTACATTGCATATTGAATTAATGACAAGCCTTCTGTTATTTATTTTGATGTCTTTGCAGTTAAAAACTATGGGCCGTGGATAAAGTTTTTAATTAGTCAACTATCTCAGGTGAGATAAGCGCTCGGTGAACGAATAAATATTAAAATCAAATGTGTTTGGTCATATTCTTATAGTTTACTATAGAAACTCCTCTACGGCAAGCTGGCGTCAGGAAAAGGCCACCAGGTCGTCCTCAGCTACGTTTCAAGGATGTGTGCAAGCGAGACCTGAAGGCAACCAACATCGACACCTAGACCTGGCAGATGGTGCGGAGTGGTTTCATCAGCGTCGAAGACTGAAGCAACTGCTGCTCCTCGCAGAGAAGTAACAGGACCGCAGGAAGACCAGACTTCAGGCAGACAGACCAGCTACAAGCTTTGTCTGCGAGCAGTGCCAAAGAAACTGCCATTCACGTGTGGGACTGTACAGTCACAACAGACCCTGTTCCAGCGTCAGAGACGATGACCTAGAGCGCTGATCCAATGATCTTTCGGGACTGCAGGAAGCCTACTACCAGTATAATTTTCTAAGCATCAGTTGAAGACGTAACATTGATTATTATCTTTATTTTCCTAAGATTTACAAAAGAGGAGATGATCGTAATTTCTTCCTTATCATTATGGATTTCAACAGCAGTGACGTAGATCTTATTAAACTGAGAGAAAAAAGTGGAATAAAAGACAGGTAGGACTTTTACACTTAGAATAACACCTATTCCTGTAAGTAAAGTGATCGCATTTTAGACCGCATGACAGTCGAAGCTCTCTGAGCGGACACTCTCGTAAGCTGACAGCTCTCTGATACTTACGGCCGCAAACTCTAGCTCCAGTGTCTTAAAATAACTGGTAAGATCACGCTGCCTGCGCTCAACATGCACCTTGTCTCAGTTCAGATGATTGCGTCATTGGGCGGTGACGTTAAGCCTTCCTTCATCCTACATGTCAATTCGAAGAGGACTGACGTAAAAGAACCCACAAAACTGTTCGAAAAGTACTGGGCACGAAGTTCCCGGTGTCGTGGTCAAGCATTTTTATATACAGCTGTTTCGAGAAACGTTGTCGGAAAAAAGCGCACGCGACAATCCCGAAAGGTATTGTGGGTAGTTTTAAGTTCACGGTTCCTTGACTTCAGCATTTCAGGGAAATCTGAGAAAATGGCACGAGACGCCATGGACGTATGTTTGCAAGTGCTAAAAGAAAGCAACAAAAGTAGGTTCGACAGCTACAGTGTCAGGAACGTACCCTGCTGATCATATCCCAGATTACCTTTCGGGATTGTCGCGTGCGCTTTTTTCCGACAACCTTTCTCGAAACAGCTGTATGTGAGTGTGTTGTCCGTTAGCAGGTCGACATGAGCACAGCTTCCAATATTAATACTAACATGTACTCCAAAGATGTAACAATTCTACTTCTGACAATAACTTTTAAATACAACACGACGACTTTAAATTTCACAGACATGTTTCGGCAGAAACTTCTGCCTACTTCAGTGCAAATGTTACAGAAGACGCGAGGTTGAATATAAATAAGTAGTGCATGCTAATTCTACTTCTGTTCTACAAGTATTTGAATTTAAATATTGAACTTTAAACCTACTTTTTTTTATTTCCTAGGATTGTTATTCTGGAACAATTCACTGAATTTTACAAGACGAAGGCTCTAAACGATGGAGTACGCTACGTTAAGGTGAAGAACACCCGGGGGGGGTACTGAACAAAGTTTTATACGGGGAGGCTCCGCCCCGAGGTCCAAACCTACCCTTTCATATATCATTTTTGACTGAAAAGGTAACCCTTTAATATACCTTCAATAGAAAATGGTACCCCTTTCAAATACCTACAGTTGAAACACTGCATCCCTTATCCGACTTTTACTAAACTTTTCACTTGAATAGCCCCTTAAGTATTGGATGAATCAGCCATTAGGTGCGTCTGTTCGAGATATTTTGAAAGGCCCTTTTAAACACTTAAATCACAGTTTTCCCTACCCTTTTCTATACTTCAATTCGTGAAATCCCTACCCTTTTCTATACTTCAACTCATGAAATCCCTACCCTTTCATATACCTCGAGCCTCCCCGTATAGTCCATTATAGGGAGTACCCCCCCCCCCCCCCGGAGAACACCTCCCTTGTTGTTTCAATAACGGGGAGCCGGCCATGATATGGGCTTCTGCAAGAGCCTCTCGTTTTCAAGTTTATCCACTGGGGCGGGAGGGTCTGTGCCGCTATCTGTCGCGGCTTCGCCGCTTACGAATTGTGCCTTTGCGCGCCAACAAGACCGCCAGCTACGCAGGATATTTCCATCCTCACCATCGTTAGTCATCCTCACTTTCTGTTATTTGTCGAGTACTGTTCTACAAAATCAAACCAATATTGCCAGTAAATCGCGCTAATTAAAATATATGGATGACACCACATACGTAATCAAATAAATGTATTTCTTTCATCATTGTACTAGGACCCCAACAGCATTATATTTACAGCCGATCTTCACATGAGGTTTCCAGCTAACATATTTGATGTCATACGCAAGGTAAGTGCAAGCGCCGTGATGTGGTATTTGACATGATACCTTCCTCGGACCCAGGGGCAGAGAGCCCGTCAAGTAAACTTTCGCGCGCACCGATTTGGCCCGTTTTATCTTCCTCCCCGCCCTGATTATTCCCTCCCCCACCCCTTCCTCTCCCCCGAGGATGAAATGATACCAGCCTGTGAGCAGGCTCTCCGTTCGCCGTCGGGGAATAGCTAGGCTCAGATGAGGGGTAATGTCACCCCTATCTATTCCCCGAGCGGAGAGTCTTCTCGCATGGCTATCTCCAATAATTCATTCAACCTAGGGCAGAGAGAATGTTACGCGACGTATCAAGCTGACGTGACGATTTCGTGGGAACCCCTCTAATTTCTGATCAGACAATAAGAAATGTGTGAGGGCCACAGGTTTATTAGCCTGGCTATTACGTGCTACCCTCTCAAAATAAAGATATTACTTACTTACTTACTAATGTAAACCTTTCGGAAACTTCAACGTGGATTTGCCGATTAAATGATATTTCTTTCTCCGGTTGTGGGCTTCTGTACCCGGTAGAATTCAGCTCGTGCAAAAATTAACACTGTCATTTGATGTTCTCTTCCTCGCAGCACACAATTCAAGGCCGTAGTTTTTATTCACCGGCTGTTTTAAAGTTGAAATGTGGTTACTCCATAACACATCAACAAGGTACAACTCTTTATATCAGTTTACAATTTTTTTTCATGCTACATTATTAATTTGTTTAGTTAGTTTCCGTTTTTGGCTGCGGATAACTACAAAGAGACGCGATACTTGCAATTTTTCTACATGGAGTACTTTTTTTGCTATATATAAGCGCTGTAATTGGTTCATGAAACTCGTGTAATGTATATATTCTAACCAATCAGAATGAAGATTCTATCCTTACTCAGCCAACAAGGCGCAAGCAAAAAGGAGCCAATCGACTTTTCTTGCATGCGCAGGTTACATGTTTTCCCGCGCTTATCACCAGTTACAAGATTTCCCGTGCTTACCGACAGTGCAACGTTTTCCCGCGCTTGCTGACAGTTCCATGTTTTCCCGCGCTTATCACCAGTTGCACGTTTTCCCGCGCTTACCGACAGTGCAACGTTTTCCCGCGCTTGCTGACAGTTCCATGTTTTCCCGCGCTTATCACCAGTTACAAGATTTCCCGTGCTTACCGACAGTGCAACGTTTTCCCGCGCTTGCTGACAGTTCCATGTTTTCCCGCGCGCTTATCACCAGTTACAAGATTTCCCGTGCTTACCGACAGTGCAACGTTTTCCCGCGCTTGCTGACAGTTCCATGTTTTCCCGCGTTTTCTGACGGTATTTTTGCTCCAAGTTATGAATATTGAGCTCTGTATACAAGTCAGCTTTATTCTTCGCGTTCATATATTTCAGCCTATTGGGAAATGATGGGTTATGGTTTGTTTGGTGGATACAAATCAGACTGGGACAAGTTTGAAGGAATGGACGAAGTGAAATTCACCACACGATGGGGCGGCGAGGACTGGGATCTAATGGATAGGTAAGCACAAGCTTGTACCCAGACCTACTCGAGGTCTGGTTTTCAGTGTCTGACGTGAAACAACGTACCGCGTTTTACGGAATATTAGATTGGGACTTTTTCTTGTCACGTGTAGGAATCACTTGATTCTAAGACGTTTGCTGTCAAACACAATTCAATGATTCCTCGTTTGCCACGGCCTTAAAAAACACGAGCACATGTGACGCGGTTTGCTTTCTCGTACTCGTATACCTTCGACAATATATTTACGCTTACATTTTATAGCTTGCTTTTTCCGTGAATTGTGCGACTTTGGGATCGGAGTTCTCATTTGAGCCTGCATTTGAAATGTGCACGGATTCGTGGTGATAGTTGCATCTGTTTATAACGTTTCCTAAACCGTTTGAACGTTCTATGAAAGAAGCCGTTTACTATCCGTCCTTTTCACTCGTTTAACGGATAAGCGTTAGTGTACTTTTTCCTGTGAAGGATTCATTTCACGACATGGATTAATGAGCCTTTTGATTTTTTGCTATCTCGCTTCTGTAATTATAATTTGAATTATTATTTTTTCTTACAGAGCGATCGGTGCTAATTTAGAGATCGAAAGGTTGCGACTTCCCAAGTTTTACCACTACTTCCACGAGAGAAAAAGTGACTGGTACGAGAACGCACGACTCTGAGTGGAGCCTGGGATTGATAGCAAAAGAATGCAGGCAGCAACAGAAGCCGGGATTACGGGGGAACAAGAACCAGTTGATGACGAAATCCGAAAGTCCGTCTCCGAGTCGGGCTGAGCCCGCGATTTTCACCTCGACGATGCTAAGGAACATGACGTATCTTCATTGCGCTATGCAGGCGTGACAATTTTCAGAGTACTCGTGAGTGCTCGCGCTGTTTCTTGATTGGATAATAACAATCTGAAACTCTTCGAGTGCTTTAATGAAGATTTGCCAAAAACTGCACTTGTTTCCCCGATTGCAAATGTAAACTGCATAGGTTGAGACCTCAGCTGACACCCTAGACTCTCTTCTCGTCCTACGCAATTGTTCAAAAAGGGACTAGGCACTAGTTTACCCATTGTTCAAATTGCGTCATGCTGAGAAATGAACCCCATCACCAGAAAGATCGCATAAAAATGAGTGAGTTTACCAAGTTTGGTTATGTTACATTGCAAAGCATTCTAGTTCCCAGGATCTTCTCGTTTTTCAAAATGGCGGCTGATCAAACGCCATCTTGAAAAACGAGTAGACCCTGGGATCGAGGTTGATTGCACAGTAACCAGGCTGTGAGCTGTCAAAGGTCGCCCAAACTCCATACAGATGCCTCTAATTTAGAGATGGCGTCCCCAAATCCATACAAAGTCTCTAATTCAGAGATGGCGTCCCACTCAAATCCATACAAAGCCTCTATATTTTTTTCTGATTTTTGAAAGCTTTCTACATGGTTGTAATCAACCCCAAACTTGGTTAACTGACTAATTTTAATGTGGTCTTTCTTGTGATGGATTCCAATTTTTAATTCAACTAAAATTTATTACCTGTGAACAGGGCGAAGCCGCTCACAGTCTTGCTTTATACGAGAGATGTTGAATTGATGATGGTATTCAGAATGTTTTGAAAAGTTATTTATGTAATAAACAGTTGATATACAATTGTGGTGTCCTTGTTTTCGCAGTTGCATTGCGCCGTAATTACAAGAATTGAATTATTTTCACAACTTTAAAATCATCGCTAAATTCGGCATAGGGTGTAATCTTTGCATTCTACAGACACGTAGGTGGGTCCAGTTTCTCAACTGCACGTTTAAAAGCTGCTAGTGACGTCAGAGTTGATTGCATGCGCTAATTCCCCTTTATTTTATAAACACGTATAATCACATGTCAGTTCACATTGCGGGGAGTGGCTCGTTTCCATGTGATATGACAAAAGGTATTGTTATTTTTTTAAAAGCGCGAATCATGATCAAGCTCAACAAACACTGACGAAAATCATAACTATCCTGATTTAGCAAAGCATATTTCTCGTAGCTGGAATGCATGAATTTTAATGTGTCAAGAAGGGCGCGCCGATAATTTTGATGTTGGTCGCCGTTGTATCGATATCTTCCTCGATGTTTTTCCTTCAGGTAAGTCCGCCATGTTTTCTCTCTTGTCTGAGTCGTTATTTGGCTGCTAGTTGTTAGAGTTTCGCTTTGCCCCATTTTAATTTTGCCCGTCAAACGCCTTGATGTAGAGATTCTGTAGTCGAACGAAGTTTCGACGTATACTCGTCTATAACGCCAAAGAAGTTAACGCTGTTGAATGTTTTAGTACTAAAATACTGAATGAGTCACTATAAATCCTTTTTCAAGGCAATAGCTGAATATCAGTCGTCAGTAGAGAATACTGAATTATTCCTCGTTTTTCTTTGCTAAATCCTACGAAATAATGAAAGTTTTTTCACTGGTCTCTTGAAATATTTCGGTGAAGAAATAGCAAAAGAATATCGAATATTATCATAACGCCTGGTTCACACTTGTGACATAAGCATAAGCGCAAGCAACATACGCAGACGAAGTAACGTGTTGATCATCAGTGCCTTTTGTTAGAACCAATGATCAACACGTCTGCGTATGTTGCTTGTGTTTATGCTTATGACGCTAGTGAAAACCAGCCTTTAGACTGCGTATGTCATACAGCCATCCTAGTTCTTAGCCTGAGTCGAGGATTGATTCCAGCTTTGTCTGATATTGCGCTCGTCAGTGCCGACTTAAAGGAGCTACGTCACGATATTTTAAGTCATTTTTGCGAAGTGCAAAATCACCTTCAAACTGAAGAAATCCTCAAAATAATAGTTTACTAAGGTAGAAAACACCAAAGAGGTGATAATAAACCAAACTGGAACAAGGATGGTTGAGGATGGAGAAGATTAAAACGGATTGCGAACGGCAAACTTGAAAAAAATTGCCAATTTTTTTCAAGATGCGCCATCCGTGACGTAGCCCCTTTAAGCTCCTTCTCGTTTGATTGAATATTTCAGACAGTTTTTAAGTTTATTTGATAAACTACTGTCACTGTAGCCTAGACTAGTCCCAAGCGTTCTCTTTCTCTCTCGAGCGAGCGCGAAGTACACGTAAGGACCTGGGAACGGTGTCATTCGATGACGTCATGAAATTTCGCGCCAAATCGAGTAAATATTATAAGCGGTGAAGGCAACGCCTGGGTACTAGGCTGCATGTCAGAAAATAAAAGAGATAAAGAACAAGAAAACATCGCGTGATTTTTCAAGGTTGCAATCATGTTGTGCTGTTAATTTAGTTATCGTTCATTTATTCATGTTGTTTTTACAGTCTAGCGATGCCGACAAAACAATCTTCACTCAAGCTTGAACTCTATTAATGAAAGTCAGTTACGTAATCTGGTTTCAGACTACTTACATTTGTAACTGTATAACTGACCTACTGTCAAGACTACTAAGAGGCTAATACTGAAACTATTGACGTGTTTCTTGCTCTTTTCCTGGTAAAAGACAAACAGAAGTAAATCCAAAGAAACTGCGGAGCCAATAACCAACACAAAGAAAGTGTGGCATTGCTATTCCATCCTGGCTGGCTTCTTTACGCTGGAAACAACTCCGTTTTCAGATAAGTCATTTTTTTGTGTTTCCCAGATTTGTTTAAAGAAATTTAGGAAGGGAGGGGGGGGTGGGGGGCAGAAAGTGCTGCGCTGATTTAAAATTATTGAACATTCAAACAATTATGGCCAAACTTTGTGACTTTTCCTAAAAAGTATCTGGGAACATTTTGCTGTGTCAATTGTTTGAACGTGAATTGACGTTTCCATGGCAACCAAGTTCACCCAAGTTTACCCAAATTTGGTGTTTTTTAGCTTAATTTTCATGAGATTTTTCCTCTTTAAGAAGGGTTCTTCCAAAATCTTTACAGTTTTTGGAGGATCCAAGATGGCGGAATTTTTAAATGTATGATGTCATTTTTGTATGATATGACGTCATAATTGACACGTTACTGGCACTAAAATAAATATTTTTGGATGTGTTACACACCATATAAGTGTCATTTTTATAACGTGAATACTTTTTGAGATACATGGGGGGCATGCACTTTCTGCCCCCCCCCCCCCCCCCCCAGGCTCACGAACGAAAAAAAGCCCCAGGCAGCATAGGGTTAACGTGTTAAAATAATATTATTTTTTAGATTTGCTTTTCTAAGTAAGTTTAAAATTGAAAATTAGAATTGAAAGGTATGTTTATGTTGAAACTCATGCCATACAGCCATTCTAGAACTCAGTGATTCGACTATTGAAACAAATCAATTACGGTCTGATGCTGGCGTCTTTCCCACATGGTGCGTTTTATGGCCCAACTCATCGTGAATGCATTATCGCATTATGTAGTGAACTTCCCAATTTGATTAAGCATGCAAGGATACGAACTTTGCCTCAACTTTTGGTGTGGTTTCTAATTTTCAATATTTTCGAGGCAAAACACGAACAACATGTCTCTGATTGGTTATAACACAGTTATTATATTAGTCAATTTCAGAGCTTTGTAGATACAAAACCATTGCGAAGTTATTATTACTTTTAATAGAAAATCACTGCAAAATGTGTGTTTTGTTTTCTAACAAATTTGTGAAATTAACACGACTGAAAATTTGTTGAATGAGCAGTAATTTATTGATGTTTCCTCTTTTCCTCTCCAGGTTGAACACAAATATGATCTGATGAAAGAAAGTGCAGCCATCTTAGATTTACAGTGTGCAGCTCTTGGCATGGACTCTGGCCCTACTTGAATATTGGAAAAATCGTATTTCAGATAAGTTCATTGTCGTCTTACTTATAACAGTTTCAGTCCAAGAGAGACCAAAATCTCATGTCTCCTTACCATATATGGAATGAAAATCGTTGACTCGGGGTATTGTTTTGATTGATGTACAACCAAATTCTCAGAACATAGAAATGTTTGACAATCGGTAAGATAAGTAATATTTCTAGCCTGGGACTGAAAGTGTCAACATCCAATTCGTTATTTTTGGGCCGACTCCAACGTAAAAATGCCGAATTTTCTTGGTGTTTGTTTCTAATTTTCATGAAAACTTGAAGTCGTATACGTTGACGTATTAAGATCAGTTAACTATAGCTAGAAACAATGTTCGAAAATATTCGACTTAACAACTAAATATTATTGATGTGTCCTGTTTGTTTCTCCCTCTCCAGATTGAACACAGATAAAAGAAAGTGCAGCCATTTTGGATTACAGTGTGCAACTCTTAGATTCTGGTGCAAGTTTACTATTGGAAACATCTTATTCTAGATAAGTCCATCGTAGTTTTCTTATATATTTTTTCTGTCATTTTATACCATTTAAGAACTTCAGAGTGATCAAAATCTAATGTCTCCTTATCAATTATCTTATTATGAGAATTGTTAACTATGGCCGGAGTATTGTCTTGATGTACCACCAAAAAATTATCAGAGCTAACATTAAAGGAAATGTAACGCACGAAGGAAAATAGAGAAATTTAATTTATAGATGTTTCTTTTTTATCCTTGAACTGACAGATATGTAAAAAAGATGCAGCCATTTTGGATTGTAGTGTGCAACTCTTGGGTTCTGGTGCAAGATGACTATTAGAAACATCTTATTTCAGGTAAGTCCATCGTAGTTTTTCTTATTTTTTTTGTGTCATTTTATATCATTTAAGAGTTTCAGTCCAAGAGTGATAAAAATCTAATGTCTCCTTGTCAAGTATCTTATAAAGAAACTCGTTAACTATTGTCTTGATGTACCACCAAAATCTCAGAGCTAACATTAAAAGAAATGTAACGTACGAAGGAAAATAGAATAATTTGATTTACAGATGTTTCTTTTTTTTCTTGGAACACAGATGAGTTAAAAAAAGATGCAGCCATTTTGGATTGCAGTGTGTATCGGCTCTTTGCTTGTGACCGGCGCCAGTTGACTATTGGAAACATCTTATTTCAGATAAGTCTGTCGTAAGCTTCCTCTTTCGTCCGTCTTTTATTTACCATTTATCTACAGGGTATTATCTTGATTTATTACCAAATTCTCAGAGTTAACATTAAGAGAATGTATGATCATCAGTAATGAGATTTTATAGTTTGATCCTGGGATTTACAGGGTCAACATCCAGTTCGTTATTTTGGCGAGTTAACGAGAAACTGTCGAATATTATTGTTTCTAATTTTCAGCGTCAAGTTAGAGACGTATTGACCAGAAAACCAGAACAAAACTTGGACAAAAACGTCCCACTAAACAAAAAGAAATAACTAATTTATTTATGTTTCTTCTTTTTTCTCCAGATTAAGCTCGTATAGTTTGAAAGAAAGTACAAGCAGCTCATGGACTCTGGCGCATGTTGTCGACTATTGGAAACATTTGAGATAAGTCCATTGTCATTACTTTTAACGGTGTCAATCCAAGAGAAATCAAAATCTAATGTCTCTCTTTTGTTGAGTCAAATAGAAGCAACTTATTTCTAATAACTCCCTCGTAGTTTTCTTATTTCTTCTGCCGTTTGCAATTTAACCGTTTCAGTCCAAGACTGATCATAATCTAATATCTCTCTACAATATCGATTCATTGTCAATTGTCTTATAAAAGAAAAAAATTAAAAATAAATTGTTAGCTAAGCCTTAGCTACGGGGCACGGGCCGGGGTATTGTCTTGATGCACCAATAAATTCTCAAAACTATAAACATTACCGCTATTCAGCATGGAGAGGGGGGAGAAAGTGCTCGCGCCGATTTCAAACTTGTATAACTTCAAAAGCATTCGATCGCGTCCCAAACTTTGTAAATTTTGCCAATTTTGGTGGTCGGGGTCAGTATTGTGTTGATATTCCACAAAATTCTCCGAATTAAAATTTAAACTAAGAAATGTTTGACAATTAGTAATGATATCAGAATTAATATTTCGAGCCTGGGACTGAAAGTGTTATCATCCGGATCCAGTTTGTTATTTTTGGGGTCAACGTGATTTTGTGGAATATTGTTGTTTCTAAGTCGTGTAATATATTGACCTGTCCCCCTTTTTTTCCCAGATTGAAAACAGACAAGTTGAGAAAGTGCAGCCACTGGATTGGCGTATGCAGCTCTTGGACTCTGGCGCAAGTTGACTATTAGAAACATCTTACTTCAGATAAGTTCTTCGCCGTTTTCTTATTTTTTCAATCGTGTACCATTTATCAGGCGTTGCAGTCCAAGAGTGATCTGATGTCTCGTTGCAATATTGATACATTGTCACGTGTCTTTAAACACAATGATCCGAGGAATTAGAAAGTGCAGCCATTTTGGATTGCAGTGTGCAGCTCTTGGCATGGACTCTGGCCCAACCGGTTGACTATTGGAATAAGTTTACTTCAAATAAGTCCATTGTCGTACGCGTTTTATTACTTTTAACAGTTTTCAGTCCAAGAGAGACCAAAATCTCATGACTCCTTAACATATATGGAATAAAAATCATTAACTCGGGGTATTGTCTTGATATACAACCAAATTCTCAAAACTTAGAAACGTTTGACAATCGGTAAGATAAGTAATATTTCTAGCCTGGGACTGAAAGTGTCAACATTCAGTTTGTTATTTTGGGGGCTCCAACGTAATAATGTCGTCGAATTTTCTTGGTGCAAGTTTTTAATTTTCATTGAAAAATTGAAGTCGTATACGTTGACGTATTAATATCAGTAAACTATGGCTAGAAAAAATGTTGTTCGAAAATATTCGACAAAACGCACAACTAAATATTATTGATGTTTCCTGTTTAATTGTTTGTTTCTCTCTCTCCAGATTGAACACAGATAAATGAAACATTTTGTATTACAGTGTGCAACTCTTAGATTCTGGTGCAAGATCAGACTATTGGAAACATCTTATTCCAGATAAGTCCATCGTAGTTTTCTTATTTTTTCTGGTATTTTATACCTTGTTGAAAGAGTTTCAGTCCAAGAGAGATGAAAATCCAATGTCTCCTTGTCAAGTATCTTATAAAGAAAATCGTTAACTATTGTCTTGATGTACCACCAAAACCTCAGAGCTGACATTACAGGAAGAAGAAGAAGAAAGAAGAAAATAGCGTAATTTAATTTATAGATGTTCTTTTTTTTTCCTTGAACACAGATATGTTGGAAAACAAAGTGCAGCCATTTGGGATTGCAGTGCGTAGCTCTTTGCTTGTGACGTCATGCAGTTGACTGTTGGAAACCTCTTATTTCAGGTAAGTCTGTCGTAGGTTTCCTATTTCGTCCGTCTTTTTTTCACCTCAGTAGCAACGGAGTATTATATCTTGATTTATTACCAAATTATCAGAGTTAACATTAATAGATTGTATGACAATAAGTAATGAGATTTTATTTTGAGCCTGGGATTTACAGGGTCAACATCCAGTTCGCTATTTTGGCGGGTTAACGAGAAACTGTCGAATATTGTTGTTTCTAATTTTCAGCGTCAGTTAAATGACGTATTGACCAGAAACCTGTACAAAAACGTCCCACTAAACAAAAAGAAAGAACTTATTTATGTTTCTTCTTTTTTCTTTAGATTAAGCTCGTATAGTTTGAAACTGAAAGTCCACGCAGCTCATGGACTAGCTCTGGCGCATGTTGTCGACTATTGGAAACATTTGAGATAAGTCCATTGTCATTACTTTTAACGGTGTCAGTCCAACAGAGATCTAAATCTAATGTCTCTTTTGTGTTAAGTCAAATGGAAGCAAATTATTTCTAATAACTCCATCGTAATTTTCTCATTTCTTCTGTCATTTGCAATTTAACCGTTTCAGTCCAAGACTGAACATAATCTAATATCTCCCTACAATATCGATTCATTGTCAATTGTGTTATAAAAGAAAAAAATTAAAAATAATTGAAAATAAAAAGTACAAAATAAATCGTTAGCTAAGGCCGGGGTATTGTCTTGATGTACCAATAAATTCTCAAAACTATAAACATTACCCCTGATCAGCATGGAGAGGGGGGAGAAAATGCTTGCGCCGATTTCAAACTTGTATAACTTCTATAAAGCATTCAATCACCAAACTTTGTAAATGTTCCCAGTTTTGATGGCCGGGGTCAGTATTGTGTTGATATTCCACCAAATTCTCCGAATTAAAATTTAAACTGAGAAATGTTTGACAATCAGCAATGTGATCAGAATTAATATTTCGAACCTGGGACTGAAAGTGTTATCATCCGGATCCAGTTTTGTTAATTTGGGGGTAAACGTGAACTTGTGTAATATTGTTGTTTCTAAGTCGTGTAATATGTTGATGTTTCCCCTTTTTTCCCCAGATTGAAAACAGATAAGTTGAGAAAGTGCAGCCATCTTTGGATTGCCGTGTGCAGCTCTTGGACACTGGCGCAAGTTGACTATTGGAAACATCTTACTTTCAGATAAGTACTTCGCCGTTTTCTTATTTTTTTCTATCGTTTACCATTTATCAGGCGTTGCAGTCCAAGAGTGATCATAATCTGATGTCTCCTTGCAATATTGATACATTGTCACGTGTCTTTGAACACAATGATCCGAGGAATTAGAAAGTGCAGCCATTTTGGATTGCAGTGTGCAGCTCTTGACATGGACTCTGGCTCAACGCGTTTTATTACTTTTAACAGTTTCAGTCCAAGAGAGACCAAAATCTTATGCCTCCTTACTATATGGAATGAAAATCGTTAACTCGGGGTATTGTCTTGATGTACAACCAAATTCTCAGAACTTAGAAACGTTTGACAATCGGTAAAATAATTCACATTTCTAGCCTGGGACTGAAAGGGTCAACATCCACTTCGTTATTTTTGAAGGTCCAACGTAAAAATGTCGAATATTCTTTGTGTTTCTAATTTTCATTGAAAAATTAGAATATTTTACGTTGACGTATTAAGATCAGTAAACTATGGCTAGAAACAATGTTGTTGGAAAATATTCGACTAAACAAGTAAATATTATTGATGTGTCCTGTTTGTTTCTCTCCCTCTCCAGATTGAACACAGATAAAAGAAAGTGCAGCCATTTTGGATTGCCGTGTGCAGGGACTCTGGCGCAAGTTGACTATTGGAAACATCTTACTTCAGATAAGTTCTTCGCCGTTTTCTTATTTTTTCTATCGTGTACCATTTATCAGGCGTTGCAGTCCAAGAGTGATCATAATCTGATGTCTCCTTGCAATATTGATACATTGTCACGTATCTTGTAAGAAAATCGTTACCATTGCCGGGGTCAGTATGTATTGTCTTGATTTAGCAACAAATTCTCAGAACTTACATTAAATCAAAATGTATGGCAATGAGAATTACAATTAATACTAATAAGTGCCTGGGGATGAAAAGGTCCACTTTGGTATTTCAGTGCAAGATTAGAGTCAGAATTAAAATCAGTAAGCCACAACCAAACTTGTTCGTAAACGTTTGACTAAACATGAATTTTACAAAACAATCTTTGTTTATTTCTCAGAAGTATTCAAGTAGTTAAGGAAACAGATAGCAAAAACAAATATGCTAACGCTTTATCTGTGAAACCAAATCGTGCCCAGAAACAGACTTCAAACTTGTCTTACTTAAAAGCATTCTAGCAATAATGGTCAAACTTCGTGACTTTTTCTTAAAATAATCGGAAAAACATTTTGTTGTGTCACGCGACTTGACGTTTCCATGGCAACCATGTTTTGACAAAGTATATTTTTACCCAATTTTTTCAGCTTAATTTTAATTACGTTTTCGGATTTTATGCAGAGTTTCTTCCAAAATCGTTACAACTTTTACATCCTTATATTTTTTCAATCAGTTCTCAAATCAATTTTGAAGATTTTCTGAGGCTATTGAAATATTTTGAAATCCAAGATGGCGGAGCCAAGATGGGAGTTATGACGTCATATTGGCTTTATATGACAGCATAACTGCCACTAATATAAACATTTTTTGATACCGTACTTTACACAACATATAAGTTACATTACTATTGCGTGAATATTTTTGGAAATACATGGGGAGGTGGCGCTTTCTACACATCACCAGCCTGGTCCACGAACGCCAGAAATGTCCAGGCAGAATAGAGTTAATGACGCGTACAAAATTTACGTGTCTATGCCGTCATGAAATAACTTACCGTCGGGGTTAAAAATCGTGTTTTGGTACCGCTTAGTGTGTTCCATTCCAATTTTTAACATTTACTACAAATTATGGTACAATGTAATAGCATGATTCAAATAGGAGCTACATGTGAAAAAATGCAACTGACGTTTAAAAATTTATTTGTCTGGTACCTCCCAGGGGAAAAATAAACTTAAGTCGCGGCCCACAAAAATGGATTCTAGTAACTTTTAGGGTATTTTTCTGATAGACTTGGATTATTTGGGTGCTGTGCAAACTTGATCTGAGACGCCAAAAGGTAACACAGCAAACAATGAGCATTCTAAAATTGTTGACATAATAATTGACTTGTATTGACAGATAGTACTAGTTTATTTTACCCTCGGAACAAGGGGGGGGGGGGGGGGGGGGTAAAATTGGGCACAATTGGGGTTTGGTGAGTCCCTTGTTTTTTTAATAAGACACGTCGAAAGCATATGCCTTTATATATAATTAGTAGACAACCTTGTTCTTGTTCTACAAGATGAGATAGTTATTAGTTGGTTATGACGTCATTTGACTTCAATTGACGCCATTGAAAACGCCATCTTGGATCCGTCATCTTCGATTTCACTATTACCTCATGACGTAAGAAAAAGCATAAATCGATACAACATTATTCCAAAACAATAATGGAATGTTAACCCTATTCCGCCGAGGGCAAATGGGCAGAAAGTGGCCGCGCTGATTTTTTGTAACAAAAATAAGTCAATCAATAATGGCTAAAATTTTCCTAAAAAACTATCGGGAAATACTTTGGAGTGTAAATTATCTGTTCATGTGACTTGACGTCTCCATGGCAATTATGTTTTGACAGTGTGTTCTACCGAAATTAGGTGGGGTTTTCAGCTTTAATTTTCAGTTTTAAGGAGATTTTTGGTTTTAATAGTTTGGTTTATTTCAAAGTCTTAACAAATTCTTAATTGTTATATTTTTCAAAACAATTTTAGAGATTTTCTGGCATTTTTGAAAAATCTGAAAAATCCAAGATTGATTTATAAATGTAAAACGTAATTTCGGCGGGATATAACGTGATAATTGACGCACGATTGTCGCTAAAATAAACAGTTTTGGATAATTTACACAACGAAAACGTTTCATTACCATATCGTGAATACTTTCGGAGATACATAAGAGTGAGGCACTTTCTGTGTGCCCAGGCAGATAGGGTAAAAATGTATTAATACTGCAATTTTGCTAAAGAAAACTGGATAATAGATATTATACAACGAAGAATTATGTCTGAAAATTCAAAATTTGGATAAACTTGCATGTTACGTCATTACGCGGTTGCCAAGGCAACATAAAAAAACTGCAGTTAAACAGCTGTCACATCAAAATTTCCGGGAGGGATGAATGAACAGCTACTGAAAGTTTTAGCATTCCAGAAGGTACACCAACATGCCTGCCATCAGTTCACAAGTAGTACAATTTTAACCTCGTCCCAGGGCCATCTCCGCTTTCAAGATGGCGGGTGGGCGCGAAGAAGACCCTGGCGAAGAGCAGGTCACGTGTCTTTGATTGTTTCAAAATGGCGGCGGGCTCGCTCATTTAGGATTTTACTCAACAACTCTTTTAATATCACATTTGTATTTTTATCATATCATCTCTGACCTTTTTGGTGTTTGCGGCACTTGAAAAACAGGCAGTTCTGAGCCGTTACAAGGTATCGTAGTACAAATGAAGGGAAAGAACAATGAGAAGCCGAATAACAACACGAGCTATTTCCAGGATGTCACCCATCCGAATACTAACCCCGCCGAGCAGGGCTTAGCTTTTGTGGACGAGTTCTAAGAAGAGGAGCTTTGCGTGACAATACAGTCAATAATGGCTGCAAACAAGACTAGTATTTTCTTTTATTATATGGCAAACTGGTCCACGATAAAAAGGAGCATTCTGATTGGTTCCCTGAGCGGTCCGAATTTTGCAATACGGACCGCTAAGATGGACCGCTAATGAACTAATTTCGCCGAATTCCGTTTATGAAACATTGAACAAAAGAAAAAGTTGAAAATTTTTTCCTCATGTCTGGCGGACAATTTTGGTTAAACTTTTCGCAAAGCGGCCTGAAAATGCAAGAATATGCTTAGCTTTGGCGCGCGCGCGTTAGCCGAGAATGGTTGCATTAATTTATCAGCAAATTTTAAAAAAAGCCATTATAATAAAAACTTTATTGAACTAGCTTGTTCGGTCCGTATTGGGAAATATTGGTCTCGTTCTTTTTGCAAGTTTATGGACCTCGCCTTCAGCTCGGTCCATAAACTTGCAAAAAAAGAACTCGACCAATATTTTCCCGATGCGGACCTCACGCTAGTTCAATAACATCTATATATTTTATTTTCACGAACATGCTAATTATTTTATTTACCTTTTTGATTTCTGTCTATTATTTTCAGATACGTGCAGTAACAAAAACTAAATCAGTGCTTTCACTTGAAATTCGCCCAGGCCTTTTGTTACGTATAGCTGATGTATAATAATTATTATAACTTTAAATGACATTTCGGCTGGCCAGGTACCAGCCTTCATTACTCGGGTAACAATAAAATGAGATTTCGGTGGAGATTTGACAAATATTTTAAATATATGTTACAGGAGTACGCCTGTTATACGAGTACGTATATGTTACAGTCAAGAGACTATGATCTAAGAGAACATATCCCCCATACATGGGCCTCTTCCAATGATATTTTTTTCAATCTAATTTTAGCGCGTGGTCACACTGCGCGGCTATTTTAAGAAAGACACCTGATTGCGTCAGTTGTAATGACGTAATGCCATTTAAGATTTGTCATCTTTGGATTTACGATTTCAGTAGATGGACGTCAACACTACGGCGAGAAAACCCTTCGCAATGACATCTGATCCTCTGATCATTGGCCGCGCGACCATGGGGACGAGAACTAAAATAACTTGGTAGTCATTTGGAAGTCGGGCGCGAAGCTTAAAATAGATTGAAAAAAACTATCATGGGGCATGGGGATGTGTTCTCTTAGATCATCCTCTCTTGTTACAGGAGAATATGAAATTACAAATCACGTCTGTTTATTCCTAGTGGCTCAAGGGTTTTGAATTGTTAGGTTCAGAATTGACTATCAGATTAGGTTTATCTACCAGTTGTCTGTATTCATTACTTTTAGATGTCGTTTGGTTTGTTTTCTCCGATGTATTGTGAGTGGTTACAAACTCCAAGAAACTGTATTGATATTGCAAGGATACATTATATTTTTATCACTTTTGGGATTAAAAGTTTAATTGTAAACTATTAATTATAACATTGATAAAATTGGGATACTTGGTCTGCAGCAAACAAAGCTATTCATTCGTTAGTTAACGCCGGCAATATGCGTCAATATATATGTAATTATTTTAGCGATGTTTTTAATAGAGAAAAAACGCACATCTTTAATTTATTTCATGTAATACGTTCTAATATATCATTTTGTTTGACCCTGTCAACAGGTGCCCGAGAGTGAATAGTCAAGAAAATGAACAATGACAAGCTAATGACATGGCGCCACAGACAAGTATAAAAAACATTTACAACTATATTACTACAAATGCTTAAGGCCATGTTACACGAGGCAATTTTTCCTGCAACTTGTCTCGCAATTTTGTTGCGGCACAAGTTGCACGAACAATTGCTTAGTGTAACATCCCATTTTTGCAACTGCAACGCAACAAAAATGTTGCGTTGCGAGTTGCAAGAAAAGTAGAACTATCCTCTACTTGGGCTATTACCAAAAAAATAATTCCTGCACAGCAAAAGTAGAGAGAAAAAAAAACGTGCAAAGCGAGTTCACTCACTCACTCACTCACAAAAAAAAGGTGAAAAAAAATTATTGCACAGACTCAAGACGGGAAAAAAAGATAAGATAAGATAAGAGAGTTAATTAAAGTAAACTTTATTAATGCAAGAAGGTGTAAGAGCGGATTAAAGGCTAGTCCAAGAAAGCTCTTGAAGCCTTTCCATCATATAAGATACGTAAACCATAAGGAATAATATGCCGCACAACTAGAAAGGTGAATGCGGATAAAATTGTGTCGTTGTCCTTTACTTTTACATTTAAATTTAGTCTATTCCGATAAAACAATTACCCTCTCCAAAAGGAGAGGATGCTCCAAGAGAAAATTATTCCCATTGTGTGAGAAAGTCATGTTCCCATCTACAATACCCATTTCAACTTGAGGGGGAAATTGTGAGATAGAATTATACTCCTATCCATAATCTTCCAGAGGAGAAGATTGTGGGAGGAAGTTTAACTCCTATCTACAACAAGCTTTCACTCTCCTAAAGAAGAAGATTGTGAGAGAGAGTTTAAGCTCTCATCCACAATCCTCCTTTTTCCCAGAGGAGGTGATTGTGGGAGGAAGTTTCACTCCCATCCACAATACTCCACTTTCCCAGAGAAGAAGATTGTGTAAGGAAGCTAACTTCAAAGAACAATCTTCCACTCTTTTCTCTTGGAGAGCGTGAAGGATTATGGATGAGAGTAAACTCCTTTCCACCATCTTGCTCTCTCCCTATTCAATCATCTTCATGGAGTGTCGAAGGTTGTAGATGGAAATTAAACTTCTTACAACAATCTTTTCCTCTGGGAGTGCAAACACCTACACAGTGGAAATAAATTAATGTTAAATGTAACAGTAACTGGACTACCCTAATAAATCATTAATACAGTATATTTTATGTCCATGTAAAAAATGCTGTCATTTAGTGGTCTAAATATATGAATAAATTAGCATATATGAATAAATTACATATAAATAAATTAACATATACGAATAAATTGACATATATGAATAAATTAACATATATGAATAAATTAACATATATGAATAAATTGACATATATGAATAAATTAACATATATGAATAAATTACAATATATGAATAAATTAATATATATGAATAAATTAATATATATGAATAAATTAACATATATGAATAAATTGACAATGAATAAATTACATATATGAATAAATTAAACATATATGAATAAATTAACATATATGAATAACCTACAATATATGAAAAAATTGCAATATATGAATAAATTAACATTTATGAATAAATGACCATATATGAATAAATTACATATATGAATAAATTAAACATATATGAATAAATTAACATATATGAATAAATCAATATATGAATAAATTACAATATATGAATAAATTAACATATTTTAATGAATTAACATATATGAATAAATTAACATATACGAGAAAAATTAACATATATGAATAAATTATAATTTATGAATAAATTAACATGTATGAATAAATTAACATATATGGATAAATTAACATATATGAATAAATTAACCCCGGAAGGGGTACTGGGAACAAGTTCCCAGTTCTCTCTTCCAATCAGTCCGAGTGGAAGAGGGGTACTGGGAACAAGTTCCCAGTTCTCTCTTCCAATCAGTCCGAGTGGAAGAGGGGTACTGGGAACAAGTTCCCAGTTCTCCTCTTCCAATCAGTCCGAGTGGAAGAGGGGTACTGGGAACAAGTTCCCAGTTCTCTCTTCCAATCAGTCCGAGTGGAAGAGGGGTACTGGGAACAAGTTCCCAGTTCTCTCTTCCAATCAGTCCGAGTGGAAGAGGGGTACTGGGAACAAGTTCCCAGTTCTCTCTTCCAATCAGTCCGAGTGGAAGAGGGGTACTGGGAACAAGTTCCCAGTTCTCTCTTCCAATCAGTCCGAGTGGAAGAGGGGTACTGGGAACAAGTTCCCAGTTCTCTCTTCCAATCAGTCCGAGTGGAAGAGGGGTACTGGGAACAAGTTCCCAGTTCTCTCTTCCAATCAGTCCGAGTGGAAGAGGGGTACTGGGAACAAGTTCCCAGTTTCTCTCTTCCAATCAGTCCGAGTGGAAGAGGGGTACTGGGAACAAGTTCCCAGTTCTCTCTTCCAATCAGTCCGAGTGGAAGAGGGGTACTGGGAACAAGTTCCCAGTTCTCTCTTCCAATCAGTCCGAGTGGAAGAGGGGTACTGGGAACAAGTTCCCAGTTCTCTCTTCCAATCAGTCCGAGTGGAAGAGGGGTACTGGGAACAAGTTCCCAGTTCTCTCTTCCAATCAGTCCGAGTGGAAGAGGGGTACTGGAACAAGTTCCCAGTTCTCTCTTCCAATCAGTCCGAGTGGAAGAGGGGTACTGGGAACAAGTTCCCAGTTCTCTCTTCCAATCAGTCCGAGTGGAAGAGGGGTACTGGGAACTCGCATTGCAACTTGAAAAGAGTAGTTGTTCGTATTACCACCAGTGTTGCAAGTCGCGGCAACATGTTTGCACAAAGTTTAACTTGTCTTTTTTGTGCAACATGTTGCCTCAACGTGCAACACTAGTTCTAATACGCACAACAACTGTCTTTAAGTTGTAATGCAACATTATTGCTTGACAAATGTTTAAGAAAATGATGCCCATATTACTTGGTCTGTTTAAAACCAAGTAATACGGGCAACATTTTCAACATTATTGTCACGCAATAATGATAAATAAAGACAATGACACAAGAAATGACAAGGACACAAGTGTTTGCCGCATGTATCTTTCATGCTTTGCGGCTTGTATTTGTATTGGTAATAGCATGAGTTGTAGTTGTATTTGGTAATAATACTGGCTCGTAATATTTTAAAATTGTCCAAAATATCACGAGCCGCTTCGGCAAATGATATTTTGGACAATTTTAAAATATTACGAGCCGGCGTTATTACCAAATACCACTACAACTCATGCTATTAATTGTTTATAATAAAAGGCAAATATCTATAAACCTACCGGAAACGAGTAGCTCAGACTATAATGTATAATAGATATAAGGTTTCAAGAGCTTGTTTAGACCCTTCTTTAATTTTACTCTTTACGCCTTCTTTCCATGAGTGATGTTTTTGAAATCTAAGTTTTCAAATTAAAACTTTCGAGGTAATTTACTAGTACAGCCTTTCTCGAATACCAAAATGTTCGCTGTCGTAGATAATGAAATGAAAGTTCTTTTTTCATTAACTGATCGATTGATTATTGATTGATAGTGGTGATAAAACAGTCCATGATTATTCTCAAAATATTAACGAGGAATCTTTAAGTTTATAATCGAAGACGTGCTTACTTTATGTGTTTCGTGATTTTTTTTCTCTTGAATTCACTGCTGTGACGTTTCATTGTTCATTTTCTTGTCTTTTTCCACTTATCTCTGCGTGCCTGTTAAGATGATAAAATAATAACGATACGTTAGAAATTAAAGTTATTATTGGGAATTATTCTTAACAGTGACCTGCAATACGCATGCGTGTTATTCTGTGTTGAGTTGTATTTTGCTTCAAACGTTTTTTTTTTTCAGTATTATTAAATAGTTGTGCTTTTTTTAACCAGCAAGCTGCAAATTCTCAAAATGAACGGAATATTTTCAAAATATGTCACTTATGGTCATAGTATATTTGTAAACAACGGTAATAACGTGATTTTGACAAAAATCTACCATCATCAATCCCCAAAAAAGTCAGACAATTATTACCTTAGTTGACCAAAAAATTAATAATAAAAACAAAAATGAACTTAAATACTATATCAAGATACTATACTAGCTACTGCAATAACCGTGAAAAGGAATTTTAAACCGGGAAACTTGAAAAGTTTTGAAAGGATAGCACACCGGCCGATATATAAACATAAAGAAAGTTTGAAGTCTGACCGGGACTTCTATCAAAAACCCCCGTCCCTCATCTTCCCGTGATCTGAAAAGGACTATAAAACAAATAACAACGTGTAGAAATGTAACTATACTGCCTCACCTTCATTTGATCCTTGCAAAAGTATCTATATGAGTATGGGCCATCTTGCAACTGATCAATAACGTTAGCGGTTGGTCACACAATGGGAAGACGACTGATGAAATCTTAGATAGAGGCGACAAGAAGGCGGACTGTGGAGGCCTATCACGCACAGAACCCAGTTCATTTTCCATATGCTGTTGTTGGTGATTAGTTGATAGTCTTGCAAATTCCAGACCAATCCTGCAAAAGAAAGAAAGAAAATACTAAGTATAATTTCTTAAATCCGTTTGTATAATTATAGCCTTGTTATATTTGTATCAGGACCAAAATTGAACAATATAAAAGACAGGCACTGCCCCGCCTATCCCTATTTCCCAAATAAACCCACCCCTAGCTTGGCGAGGTCCTGCAAAGAGCCTTGCTATTATACTGGTAAAAAAAATATCTGTTCACCTCAGAGCCAGATTTCTAAGTCAATGAATATTCCTTCCTTTTATGACGAAATAGTTGAAAATTGCCTATTCGAGTCTTGTTAAATTCTTTGTTGTGTTAACAAAAAAATTACCTGTGTAATTAAATATCTGTAGTTTAATTTGAAAAGCATTACATCTTCAAATTTGTAACGGGATTGCCTCAGTATGTTACCAACAAATACTCGGATATGATAGGAAGTTTTTGAGTTTTAAAATGTTCTGAAAGAGTAAGATAATAAGCATCGATGATTTACTGACTTTTTGACGCGAAACGAACGTACCATAAGGGAATTCACAATAAGAATATTTTGTAGTTCCAAACGTAATCTTCGTGATGGATTGAACACTATAATAGAATTTTAAAAATATGGAACTTATGTCGTTTCAGTAAAATCATGGAAGCAAAGCAAACATTATTGTCACAAAAAAGTGATTAGTTTCTAATGAAAAAAAAAACCTGTGGTGCTGCTTCGGCGGGAAAGTGAAACCACTATGTTGATTATCAACTCGGAGTGATAAGTCAAATTACCGCCGTTAGCGAAATTCTAAGTATTTTGTCACAATATTGGTCATACGATTGACGTACACAATTTATATCTGCTGTCAAAAGTAATCAAAATCAATAAAGAATGCTAATATGATCAAAAAAGGTAAAAGTTATTGACCAAGAAAGTTTTTACTTTCATTTAAAAAAAAAAAAATTGAAAAACTGTCAAAATAAGATCATGGAGCAGCAAGTCCCGTTAACAATCCATGTAATACCATAATTGTTGCTATATAAATTTTTCGTTAAATTTTCCGAAAAAGTTTGAGCGGCTTTTTATTCAATGTGCATAGATATATAAACGGTTCCTCTTCAGTATTATTTTCGTTCATGAGCCTGAGGGGCAGTACCGTTAAATGGTCAAGCAACAGAAGAAATAAGAAAAACTACGATTGACTTATCTGAAATAATATGTTTCCAATAGTCAGCTCGCGCTAGAGGAGAAAAGCTGCAAGTTTCGATCCAAAATGGCTGCACTTTCTTTAAACATATCTGTGTTCAACCTGGAAAAAAATTAGGAAACATCAATAAATTTATTAACTAAGATATTTTCTATTCAGCAGGTTTTAAATCGTGTTAATTTCATAAATTCGCCAGATATAAACAATGAGGGTATTTTTAGCAGCCACTTTCCAAGCCAATAAAGCCTTTACCAAAGATATATAGAAATTAATTTCATGGTTTTAACAAATCTCGCACAATACAGATGCTCATTCCCTCCTTTACTTAACTGATGGTCATGTGACAATTGTGACGAATCACAACAAATTTACGTCATCAGTTTCAAAAATCCGCCATCTTGAATTTTAATTTTTTTGAAAATTTCAGAAAATCACCAAAATTGTTTGTAAACATTCCAAAATAGTGTGAGGAGACATTATATTTTGATCTCTCTTGGACGAACCGTTAAATGGTAAGCAACAGAAGAAATAAGAAAACTACGATGGACTTATCTGAAATAATATGTTTCCAATAGTCAGCTTGCGTCAGAGCAGAAAAGCTGCACGTTTCGATCCAAATGGCTGCACTTTCTTTCAACATATCTGTGTTTCAACCTGAAAAAAAATAGGAAACTTCAATAAATTTAATTAAGATATTTTTCGTTTATTCAGCAGGTTTTAAGTCGAGTTAATTTCATAAATTCGCCAGATAACAATGAAGAGCTTTTAGCAGCCACTTTCCAAACCAATAAAGCCTTTACTTTTTGTATTAACAAAGATCTATATAAATTAATTTCATGGTTTTAACAAATCTCGCACAATGCAGATGCTGATTACTTCCTTTATTTAACTGATGGTCAATTGACAATTGTGGCAATCACAACACTACGTCATCAACTCAAAATGCACCATCTTGAATTTTAATTCATTAGAAATTTCAGAAAATCGCCAAAATTGTTTGTAAACATTCCAAAATAGTGTAAGGATACGTTAGATTTTGATCACTCTTGGACTGAGCCGTTATTAAAATGTTATGCAACAGAAGAAAACTACGATGGACTTATCTGAAATAATATGTTTCCAATAGTCAGCTTGCGCCAGAGGAGAAAAGCTGCAAGTTTCGATCCAAAATGGCTGCACTTTCTTTCAACATATCTGTGTTCAACCTGGAAAAAATAGGAAACATCAATAAATTTATTAACTAAGATATTTCTATTCAGCAGGTTTTAATCGTGTTAATTTCATAAATTCGCCAGATAACAATGAAGATATTTTAGCAGCCACTTTCCAAACCAATAAAGCCTTTACCAAAAAAGATCTATAGAAATTAATTTCATGGTTTTAACAAATCTCGCACAATGCAGATGCTCATTCCCTCCTTTATTTAACTGATGGTCATGTGACAATTGTGACGAATCACAACAAATTTACGTCATCAGTTTCAAAATCCGCCATCTTGAATTTTAATTTTTTTAGAAAATTCAGAAAATCACCAAAATTGTTTGTAAACATTCCAAAATAGTGTGAGGAGACATTATATTTTGATCACTCTTGGACGGAACCGTTATATGGTAAGCAACAGAAGAAATAAGAAAACTACGATGGACTTATCTGAAATAATATGTTTCCAATAGTCAGCTTGCGCCAGAGCAGAAAAGCTGCACGTTTCGATCCAAAATGGCTGCACTTTCTTTCAACATATCTGTGTTCAACCTGAAAAAAATAGGAATCATCAATAAATTTATAAACTAAGATATTTTCGTTCATTCAGCAGGTTTTAAGTCGTGTTAATTTCATAAATTCGCCAGATAACAATGAAGAGCTTTTAGCAGCCACTTTCCAAACCAATAAAGCCTTTACTTTTTGTATTAACAAAGATCTATATAAATTAATTTCATGGTTTTAACAAATCTCGTACAATGCAGATGCTGATTCCCTCCTTTATTTAACTGATGGTCATGTGACAATTGTGGCAAATCACAACAAACTTACGTCATCAATTTCAAAATCCGCCATCTTGAATTTTAATTTTTTAGAAAATTTCAAAAAAAATCCCCAAAATTGTTTGTAGACATTCCAAAATAGTGTGAGGAGACATTATATTTTGATCACTCTTGGACAGAACCGTTAAATGGTAAGCAACAGAAGAAATAAGAAAACTACAATGGACTTATCTGAAATAATATGTTTCCAATACTCAGCTTGCGCCAGAGGAGAAAAGCTGCAAGTTTCGATCCAAAATGGCTGCACTTTCTTTCAACATATCTGTGTTCAACCTAATTGGAAAAAAAGGAAACATCAATACATTTATTAACTATAAAGATTTTTCGTTTATTCGGCAGGATTTGTTAATTTCATAAATTCGCCAGATAACAATGAGGATATTTTAGCAGCCACTTTCCAAACCAATAAAGCCTTTACTTTTTGTATTAACAAAGATCTATATAAATTAATTTCGTGGTTTTAAACAAATCTCGCACAATGCAGAAGCTCATTCCCTCCTTTACTTAACTGATGGTCATGTGCCCAATTGCAAACAAATCACAACAAATTTACGTCATCAGTTTCAAAATCCGCCATGCATCTTGAATTTTAATTTTTTTTAGAAAATTTCAGCAAATCGCCAAAATTGTTTGTAAACATTCCAAAATAGTGTGAGGAGACATTAGATTTGATCACGTCTTGGACTGAACCGTTAAATGGTAAGCAACAGAAGAAATAAAACTACGATCGACTTATCTGAAATAATATGTTTCCAATAGTCATCTCGCGCCAGAGGAGAAAAGCTGCACGCTTCGATCCAAAATGGCTGCACTTTCTTTCAACATATCTGTGTTCAACCTGGAAATAATAGGAAACATCAATAAATTTATTAACTAAGATATTTTTCGTTTATTCAGCAGGTTTTCATTCGTGTTAATTTCATAAATTCGCCAGATAGCAATGAAGATATTTTAGCAGTATTTTTCCAATTTTTCCAGCATTTTTTCAAACCAATAAAGACTATTTCTATTAACAAAGATCTATATTAATGCAGGTGCTCATTCTCCCTCGGTATCTCCAAATGTATTTACGTTATCACAATGGAACTTATATCGTATGTTAATCATCCCAAGTTGTTTATAAATGATGGTCATGTGACAAAATTGCGTCATCAATCTCAAAATCCGCCATCTTGAATTTCATTTTTTTTTAGAAAATTCCACATAAAAAATTGTTTGTAAACATTCCAAAATAGCACCAGAATACTAAAACGGCTAAGATATTGGAAGAAACTCAACAAAATTTTAGTCCATCAGCTGAGACCTGAAGTGTTAGGTCTAATACTCACTTTAGGGGAACAAATGAAATGGTTTTTATGTAATCTTGGACTATTCAGAATTCGAAAAGGTATGATGGCAATGCTATAATGGTAGCTTTCATCCTGAAAACATTTACTCGATTCACTTATTAATCGCCGCCATTTTGTTTTATTATGAAAAGTTTTGACATTTCCATCAATTCGTCAATGTAGAATATTCATTCTTTAACACTCACTAAACACTGATTTAAAAGAAGTGATGCTAATAGATTGTGTTACAAGTGAAATGACGTTACTGTTGCTTCAAAGATGACGTCATTTATTGTTCAATATATCAAATACCTTTCCATTGTTTGGTATATCATTACCATTGGATGTGCTGCTGATATCTGCCGAGCCTTTGTTGTAAGTGAAAATCAATTTGATGTCCAGTTTGATAGTTTGATTTCCTTTATACATATAATCCTGCAACAAGAAAAAACTATGTTATTAAGTTATAGCTGTTAGGGGTGGACCATTTAACTTCTGAGGGGGGGGGGGGTGAAAAAATATCCTGCAAGCACACTTGTACAAAAAAAATTCGTGTACACCACCACTGCCGAAAAAAAAATCCTGCAAGACACTACATGTACCTGATGGGCTGACACATCCAACTTCAGAAAAAAATATCATGCACACACATGCCCGAGAAAAAAAAATCTTGCGTATGATTCACGCCTATACAAATCACCCTTATCACATGGCAAACTGGTCCACGATGAAAAGGAGCATTCTGATCAGTTCCCTGAGCGTTCCGAATTTTGCAATACGGACCGCTAAGATGGACCGCTCACGAACTCATTTCGCCGAATCCTTTTATGAACATTGAACAAAAGAAAACTGTTTTCTATTAAGTAGAAACATTTTTCCTCGTGTCTGGCGTACAATTTTGGTCAAGCTTTTCGAAAAGTGGCCTGAAAAATGCAAGAATATGCTTAACTTTGACACGCGCGCGTTAGCCGAGAATGGTTACTCGGTCCATAAACTTGCAAAACAGAACTCGACTAATATTTCCCCAATACGGACCTCACGCTAGTTCGATAACATCTATTTATTGAAGTTTTTACCACTAGACTAAAAAGGAAATTTCTTCTTAGAGACGTTTTTAGATCAAGCATAAAAAACTAATTCAAGTTTGAAATTTTCAGGAATTTTTTACAACTGTCAATGCATTCTGATTCAGTTGAAATTAATTTCCTTGCATATATATATATCGACTAGCTTCTTAATGTAGCAGTTCAAAAAGTTAAAACAAAAACCGTAACTTCATCTAAAATTATATCGTGTCTCATTTATTTTCCAGAGAGAAAAACGTGAAAAAAATTTTCGTTTAAACTATAATTTGCTGGTAAAACTTAGAAACATAACCGTTGAAGCGCGCGCATGAAACTGACGAAATTAAATAGAACACACGCGCGTGACACCCGTTGAGAATACCATGGCAACCGGAAAATTGTTTGGTTTTTACCGAAAACGGAAAAACTAAATAAGCAATCAGTAAAAAAGTTAGATTTGTTCTTAGCGGATGATGCCCATTATTTTTGCTTGAAGGGATGAAAGCTACTGACGAATTTGTTTGAGAAATGTAAAATGTTTGATAATGGATTACCGTATTTAAATTCAGGCTAAAATGACTGAGTCTGACTGGCTAAAATAATAATAATAATAAATTAAGTTCTTTTCTGCGCGTTTAAAAATCTCAACGCGCTTACAAATTAAGGCAGTCATAACTGAACTCACTAAACTAACTATAACTAACTAACTAATTAATTAATTAATTAATTAACTAAGGGTAAAAGAGAAGATAAAACGTTTTGAAAACACGAAACAAATCTTACCTTCTCGTTTAGCAGTTTGTATAATACCCCACAACCGTAAGAAAAATGACAGCGCAATAAGCGAAATCACCAACTTCATGCTTATAACGAAACTTTTTTCTCCTCACGAGAAACGCATTACTTGTTCGTTCTGCGAAAGAAAGCGAAGTGAAAATTGACGTCACAATAAGCGTTTATGACGCAACGCGCGCGAGATGATTTAAGACTCGTTCCCAGGTTGCTCTTTTTCTAAACAAAGTTAGTTCAGTCCTGTAGTCTTTCTGAAGCGCATTTTATGCAGGACATCAGCATAAAATTAGTTATGCAAGATGAGCTCTTGAAATTACACATGCATCCAAAATAAGCATTTAAGTCTTAAGAAAAGATAGTTGCGCGTGTTTATCTGTATCCAGACAATAGCAATAGCCATGTGAGCAAACAGTTACTGTTCGAAATTGTTAGGAAAAGCGGAACATTTGATTTGACGCTAGAATTTTCCTTTGCCAAAAATTAGGCCATTTTTACCCTGCATTTATTTTATTGCTATTTTCGCAAAATAAATTTGAGTTTCCTGACTATTCTTCTTGCAGTTTGATCATGTCATTATTAAATAAAGTTAAATAAAGTTTAGAAAAGTCACGAAGTTTGGACATCATTTCTTGAATACTTTGCAAATCACGTATGTTTAAAAACAAAACGGCACTTTTATGCACCCCGGCCCAAGACAGAATAGGGTTAAATTAAATCAGATTTTGATTTACGAGTCGAAGCCAAGTGGATCCACACGATACTTTGATAATGCTGTGACGAAATGTATCATCAATAAGAAGACAGACACAAACAACTTAACGGGTAAAAGTAATCAAAACCAAGAAGATAGTCGATAATCAGTATCCGACAATATCGAAAACAGACATTAGATTTTGATCTCTCTTGGACTGAAACGGTTAGACGGAAAACGACAGAAGAAATAAGAAAACTACGATGGACTTATCTGATAAAAGTGGTGTTCCAATGGTCATCTGGTGCCAGAGGAGAAGAGCTGCACACTTCGATCCAAAATGGTTGCACTCAGGAGTCCATGCATTTTCTTCAGTACATCTCTGTTCAACCTGGAGAAAATGGAAGAAACGTCAATAACTTTCAATAAATGATTTGTTTTCTTTCATTTAGCGTATTTATTGATACTGCATTTTCTAAGTTGTCGTCATTTCACTTTTACTTTATAAACATGATTTTGCTTTTGAAAATCATAATTGTCGTAAACATGCTCTGACCAATCAGAGAGGGTATGCTGTCTTTTTAGTCAGTTAGGTGGGAATACATATTCATTTTTTGTTTTGTTTATCTTATTTTCGCGTCTCTTCTCTGATTTCTCTGCCGTCAGGATCAGTTTGCCGTTCAATTTTTATTGTCACAGTATTTTTACATGCGATACACTTCATTCATCAATTTCTTGCTATGGTTTTATCTACTTCAGTGTTTTTGAAATACCAAACCAATCGCAATTATCGTTTTTTCGCTAGCCACTTTGACTCGCGCTTTGCGCCCGTAATTCACTAGCCTCGTGTGTCGCGCAAATTGAATCAAATCGAAATAAGTAAGTTAAATTAAATTAAAAGAGAAAGCAGGTAGTAACCATAGAAAACATAATATAATTGTCGAACCTTCACTTTTTTAATGACTTAATTTAGTCAAAAGGCATACAAAGGTAGATAGAAGCATAAACAAACGAGTTTCATAATCGAATAGCGAAAGATTAAAACACTTCAGTTTCATATCTCTTGATAGTTGCATTTTTGGTTTCCTTTTCTTTTTACGTAGTCACTAAATTAAAACTATCAGGCTAGAAACCTCTGGGCCTAAATTTACAACCTGTTCAGCAGTAAAGCTAAACTAGCGCTCAAAAATCAGTCACTTACTATTTACAACATCCATAGAAGACAATTTCTATAATATTGAGTTTATAAACACAACAATTGACTTATCTGAAAACGGAGTTGTTTGCAGTGTGAAGAGGCCGGCCAGGATGTAGCAACAATCTGACACTTGCTTTGAATTGATGATTGGCACCAAAGCTGAACAGGACCGTTCCAATAAGTCAATTCGCCGGCCTGGATACATCTATGCAGTGCTGGTTCGACTTGTAGAAAACAGCAAGAAAACAATAGTTTAAATGTTATATCGTGGTATTTTTAGTCAAGCAAAAGTCTGTCATTAATCTCTGATTTCGAAGTTTTGTCAGCAGGTCAATCAATTGCACAGAAACCACATCACAAATCAGATCCAAATTTGCATGAGTCAGCATGAGGGAAAGTAGTTTGGCTGACCTCACCCGATTTCACTGAAGTAAATACATAACCGACTCCTTTCAACTGTAATAAAGTTTTTAATTTCAACGGATAATTTTAACAATTTTCTAAATGAACACCACAATTCGATTGTATAACGATTAACAAATCATGATAAATTCATACTTAACTCAGTGTTTGAATCGTGGACTAAGGCGCTGTAGCTCGCCAGGGTAATACCACACATGATTGTGTTGAAATATCATCCAGCCATCCACCCTAAGCAAAACGTGGAACAAAAATATTAATATTGCACCAACACTAACTGACTGCAACATATCTCGCTCGCTCTTAACAAGGACTAGCAAGTCTCTCTCAAACTGTACACGTGGGCAGTGTTATAAACGTTTTAAAATTATTACCACTAATTTTGTTATAATTTTTCAAGATGAATTGAACATATATCAGATATATTCACTCCATGTCAGTGCAATGGTAATATTAGAGCAATGTTTCTTGTCATCCGAAGGACGGAGAAAATGTATATTAAGCGCTCCGAATCTGAAACTATCTATAAAAATTGCGAAACAAATTGTCAAGTTGACGATAAAAGGTATTACTGCATAAGAAACATTCTAACCGACTGTTCTGCGCCCTGGCCAAACGAACAAAATCATGCAATGGCTCAAATGTTCGGTAAAATTTCAAGAACGTAAATTATACAACGATTCCGTGGCGTCACCGACGAGTATCTCGAGATTTTCACAGCAAAATGGATATATTTAACGGACAAATTGGAAAGCTAACAAAACGAAACGTAAACCTAACAACTAGACGAATAAAAACTCAGAGAAGAGAGAAAATATGGACTTAACTGAAGGGAGCGCTACGAGAAAGACGTCGGTTCACCTTCCCTGTACAACGACGACCAACACCAAAACTTTTGGGTGTGTCAGTTGACACTTCTTTATATACCACGATTAAAATTCATTTCAGACACGAACAATTTTCTTTGCTAAAAAGAATGCATTATATGTTTTTTTCTGCATGTTTCGTGAATATTTTTTAAACATTTGAATAACTTCTGCGCTCGCACTAATTAATGCGGAATGTTACTTTCGTTATAAATAAGCGCGTCACTGATTTGTCAATCTTTCAGTGTTATATTTTGAAAAAGAGATTACACATTTTTTGAATAGTTTTGCAGAAATGAAACCTCCGACATTAATTACGAGCGCTGGACTGTAAAATTGTACAAAGGGATATTTTTATGAATTCTAATGCAATTTTTATTGCATTTTACTAAATAGCCCCCAAGAAGCCTATTCATAGGCCAGCACTTTATTGAAACATAATTATTTCCAAAAATATTTAGCGGGAAGGTGCAAGGTGAACAAAAGTGCACGGGGCGTTTTCGGAACGAAGAGCTATCGTTGCTATAGACCTTATTCATAAATGGCGGTCGATTAATTATTATTTTATATTCATGCTAATCAGCCCCCCTAGTCTCGTTAGTATGTGCAAAATTCAAAATAATTTTTTACTCTAAAATGAGGCTAGGGAGGCTGATTAGCATGAATATAAAAGAATAATTAATCCACCGCCATTTATGAATAAGGTCTATTGCTGTTATTGACATGACAACAAAATGTATGATTTACTCATTCATAGAGCGGTTTTCAATTGAGTGTTGTGAACCAAAACCAAAGCAATTACAATGGCCAATCACAATGAACTGATGAGAACTCAAAGCAAACACATAAAAATATTTCATATTGTTTTCGCCGATGCCTTGCCTTGTTCTCTATCCTACACGTTTTTTTTCTTTGGGGGGGGGGGGGGGGGGGTGATTATAGTCGCGTCTATCGATCTGCAAAACAGGCCAACGATCGTGTCAGTCGCAGAGAAAAAGAGGAGAGTTGGGGAGAGTTGGCCAAATGTCATGGGATGTGCAGGGGCGGGAGGCTAAGGAGTGGGAGGGGCGTTCATTATAATTCATCTGATCTATCTATTACTAACAACACTGCTCTATTATATTGATATTCAATGGTATCAGATCAAACTCCTGACAACATATGTTAGCATTCGACATTTCTAAACGAGTTTAGACTAGTTTCATTGGCCAATTTTGACGTTCGTCTGACCTGTCAGTCACATTTGTTATGACAAAGAAAATCAGAGTTCTTGCCAGTGACGTAAAAGAGATATATATCACTTTCAACGGTGGTGTAGAATTTACTTGTTACCCAGGAAAGAATCATAGTGACCTCTCAAGTAGCTCTGGATCTGGAAGGAAAACAGGATGCGCTTGTCTACAGTTTTAGCAGTTGTGGTGTTTCTGTCTCTTTTCGGGCTTTGTTCTGCTCCGAGAGTGAATTCGAGGATGCAGCATGTAAGTAAACGAAGAGTATAAAACTAACAGATCTAATCTCTGACTTTGAAAAGGTCTTCAAAATGATCATGCAAGACTCCTTCGTTTGCATAATCCTCGTTCGTACGTTTCTGTTCTGCTGTTTTATGGAAGAAACCGAGTATTGTTTCTTTTCGCTATGGAAGCCATCAATGTAGAGCTAGTTGTACGTTTAAACGGTATCTACGGCCAACTCTCGCCTTGTGGACACCCGTTATGATGAACACCCACTATTACGGACAAAATCCAGCCCCCTCCCCCCCCCCCCCCCCCCCCCTGGCGAAAGCAAAGAGGTTTGACTGAAAATGACTCCACTATTACAGGCTCTCGCTAGTACGAATTACGGACACTTTCGTGGTACCAACATAACAATTTTATTGTTTTAACTCTCGACAAAGAGGACACCTTGAACTTCTCATACAGTATAACATATTTATGTTATATGCAATCTGTTGTTCGTTTGTGTCAACTTGTATAAACACACTTCCAAAGACGTCCGGAATGTTTATTTTGCATCGATTTCTTTATACAGTGCAGGACTTTGCTTTTGCACTTTGCTTTCGCCTTTCCTTCCAGACTCTGATTATTACTTTCATTCCCACACCCCGCTATTGCGGACTCTCGCTATTACGGACTCCAAATTACGTTCCGAGGGTGTCCGCTATAACGAGTTGACTGACTCGGTATTTGACGTTTTTAGAGTCTTTTTAACTTTTCAAGGTCAGCCAGTACAGCTAAAGGGTTAAGTTGTTCAAAAGCTGTTTAGTACAAGCGCGACAGTCATATACTGGGACACGCTAATCCATATTATTTTTGGCAGCAAAAAGGTTCTCACATAATTTTTTAAAGCCTGGATCTATTACAAAGATGGATTCTAAGATAACCGGTTTTATTATTAGCAGCTGGGTGATATATAGCTTAAGGCCTGGCTAAACGAGGACACATGTTTCCAGAAACATTTGTAGCGCGCGCATGTTTCCCCAATGTTTCCCAGTTTAGCCATACGCGAAAACATTGTTTCCAGCTACAACTTTTGTTTCCGAGAAGCAAAATATGTTTCTGCAACACGACAGAAACATATTTTGTTTCTGGAAACATCTTTACTTCGTTTTGCCAGGCCTTTAATTTAATTACAAATGTTCCCATGAACTGGTCAAACTGTTAATTGACTCATCAGACGATTTTCAAGCGTAATTGTTGGCTTGGTTTTGCATAACAGAAAAGTGTGAAATATTTGTTTGTTTAATTATAAGATATGTGGATTAATGAAGTTATATACACCAAGGTTTCTACAAATACCACTCTTGGAGCAAAAAATAAAGATTGAATCATCGATGCGGGGAATAAATGGGAATGTCCGCAGTTTGTTACCTAACACTGAGGGAGGTAAAACCACAGCAACAAACCGATGAATTGTGCCGGATCTGTTGTAGACCTGGACCAGTAAATTGTACTCGAGAAAAATAAACATTGAACGGCAAACTGATCCTTACGGCTGAGACAAAAGAACGAAAACAAGAAGCAGAAAAATAAAAAAATATATATTGCCCGATATTTCGGTTTGAAAAACAAACCTTCCACGGGGCTGCAAATAAAATAAATACATACGTTGGAACGTTAAACTAAGGAAATAAGAGTAAATAGAATATGATAGGCTAATTACAGGTAGTAATGGTTATGCAAGCTAATGCGATTCATCGCGTCTATTTATACCACAAGGTTACAAGTTTGTTACCTACCTGGCTAACATCCAAAGCAATCTACTGCTGTTTCAAAGTTGTCACAGAAGTAAAAAAAAACGCAGAAAAGCACTAAATAATTGACATGCTTAACTTAACTGTTTCTGGTTTTGAGTTTCTGCTGTTATTATAATGTTTCAATCTTGTAATAATTTTCTCCTAGTGCAAAATTCTGGCGAATGTCCTCCATTGCAGTGGCGCCCACGTTGTTCGTTACCAGTCACTCATGAATGCGCGGTGGATATAGACTGTGGGGAGTCTGGACACAAGTGCTGTTACAATGGTTGCTACATGACGTGCCAGACTGCTGTCAAACGTAAACTTCGCAACAAACAGAAAAGTAATGGTTGGACGTTCTTGGCAGAACCCTATCACGTGACCCTGTCAATCATAGAAATAGGTGGAAATGCAAAATGGGTTCCAGAAATTGAAAGAGCGTTATAAAGTTAGTAAGGATACCGATTTTGAGAACCGCTTAAGTTCAAGTGTGAGATTTTATGGCGGTTTGAAAGTTTGACAAATTTAAAAGAAGATTTGTATGGAAAAAAGTTACTAGATGACAAGCTTGCCATTCAGAAACTTTTTTCCATACTTTATTACAAATGGTCTAAATTTTTTTTTCAAACTTGCAAACGGCCATAAAATCTCATTCTTGATCTCTCAAAAATGTATATCCTTACTAACATCATCAGTTCTGGCAACCATTTTGTACTCTGACCAGCTATGACCGTTATGATTGAAAGGGTCACCAAATGACAGGGTTCTGCATACAAACGCTATCTTGTTTTTTTTCTTGAAATATTTTTGCATTTGCGAGAAAAACGACATTTTCGATTTTGCCTCCAGACTGGGTTGAAAATCGACCATTTTCACTCGACGCGCATTTCGAAACTATCGAGCAGATGAAAGATTTTATACTACCGACATATTGCATGACTTTTCAATGTCTAGAGAACACAATTTCAGAAGTATAGAACAACCTCGTTCATAATATATCACATGCTAATGACTACATTATACTTATTTATTTCCATGCAGTGTGTGCAACCCCCCTGGACCTCGTTTTCATGATCGACTCATCAGAGAGTGTTGGCCTTGAAAACTTTAACAAGATCAAAAAAATGGTGGACAAAACACTCACTCTCTTCACAATCTCAGCGAAGCAAACCCATGTCGGCGTCATAATGATTGACAGCGTGCCGCGCATTGAGCTGAACTTGAACACACTCCAGGGAAACAACATCACTCACGATCACGTGATGAGGGTTGTTGATGGCCTCGAGTTCATCAGCGGACAGACACGCATTGATCTCGCTTTGCGCATGGCACGAAAGGAGGTCTTTTCCAAAGCGGGAGGAATGAGGGAAAATGTTCGAAAGGTATGACTAAAAAATTTATACCGCGTGTGTTTATTAGAAGCTAGCTTTTACACAGCCAAACAGTTCGGATAATGAATATTTCGAGCATTGGACAAAAAAATCTCCGTCCTGCAGTGTTTGTGAGTCTCATACGAAGGAATGTTTTCTAGCAGTAAAAATCCGGGAAAACTTACCTTTGTCTTCATCCAAACAATAATGACGAGTAGAAGAACCTCGACGTTTTCCCAAACCGCGGTCGTAATGGCGGACTCAAAAACTTACAATTTACTTCATGTACGCTATTACCGAAGTGTAACGTATCAACAAATTCAAAACAAACCCTGAGGCTGCGCAGTTCTGACTGTAAATCATGCAAATAAAGTAAGCAAGGCTGATACTACGTAGAAACACTTAACGCGACAACGACATGCATGATAGAGTCCAAACTGAAAGCCAATTCTATGACCAAATTTTATAAAAACTGGTAGAGAAACCTTGTCGTTCTTTCTTGTGAATACGTAACCCTCTTATTTTTCATTTAGCTTCTTCTTGTTTTTACCGACGGAGGACAGACGTGGATCGCACCATGCTCAGCCTCAAGAAAGAGTCGCAAACACTGATGAAGACTGGGGTCGAGATTTTTCCCGTGGCAGTCTGGGCCGAGACGCTGAATATGATGACGTTGCTTGACATCGCACCAAACTCGCGCAACATTTTCAACACCGACTTTTTACCCAGATCTCCTGGAATTACTCAAGAAAATGTCAAAACGCCCTTGTTTCGGTAAGTCGTCTTCTTAATAATTCGCCATTTTAGCTCATAATGAAGGGTTTCCCTAAGGAAAATATTCATGGAAGTCGCGGTGGCCTAATGGTTGGCGCGCTGGCACTGGTTCGAACGATCCGCGTTCGAGCCTTGTCCGGGGTCGCTGTGTTGTATCCTTGGGTACCTAGGAGTACAAATGGGTACCACTAGCAGCCCATGAACGGAGAATAACAATACTCCTAGCAATACTAGTACTCCGGCACTTGTGGGCCAAGAAATAAACTGAGAAATGTTACATATCTTAACATTTTACAATTTTCATTTCAGGTTCACTGAAAAAGAACGTTTGGAAAAAGGTGTTGAAGAATTTAACCAAGAAAGAATGAACTGGCTTACAACAAACTTACATTATGCCGCTCTTCCGATTGTCTTAGAAATGTTTTAGAAAAATACCAAGCTCTGAAAAAACCCAAACAATTATCTCTCTAAAGTGTTACAAGTAGTTTAGTTTAACTTTGTGATCTGCCTTTAAAGTTCTTAATAGAAAATAAAAGAAATTAAATGAACAGTGCAAACTTTACTTGTGAGAGCATTTCTTGGTAACTCCAGCTCCCCGCTCGATCTGAGAAAAATTAGGGACTACTCGTAGTCTAATTATAACTTCCATCGCGCCCGCTTGCAGCGTCCCGCGAGAAAGGTCACGACCTTTCTCGCGCTGCTGTATTCGCAGGCTAAAAGTGTCTTGCCCAAGAACACAACACAACCATTAAGCTACTCTCATAAGAGCCGATGACACCGGCCTAATGAGCCAGCCACTAAGCCAGTGAAAGGACTTGTGATAAGTTATCGACTTACTTAATACAATCCGTCACAATAAATACGTAAGCGCAAAGCGCGTGCGAGCAAACTGAACTGGAGGGAGCTGGACAACTCTCTCCCCTTCCTAGCACCCACCCCCCCCCCCCCCCCCGATTCTCAGCTTCAGGAAAGACACATTACTCTGATAGTGCATATCTCACAGTGAATTGATGGGGCAACCTGACAATATACGGGGGGGGGGGGGGTAGGGTAACCAGCGATGGACCTAACATCCCATAATACTCCAAGTCGCTTCACGCTGAGAAAACGAGTTAAAAACGAAAACTGATGATATATCTGGCTCCTTCGATTTTCTATAGGATGTTGGATCGGGGAACAGACATTATGGGATCATTATTTGATTTCTTCTTGGTAAAAATGGATTGCTCTTCACTGTGATTAATTGTATTCAAGTTTGAGCGGATTACACATTTTTTTAACACAACTTCATTGGCTAGCGATGTGCAAATTTATTTTACCATGTTAAAACGTTTATTTACAATAATAATATGTAGGGCTACAATGTGGATTCCGTCGATATATATAACACATAGTTACAGGTACTGTTTTAGTATGCGAACTATAAGCGGACGCTAAGTATTTCGCACTCGTAACAAGTTTGGAGAAATATAGTAAAATTGCAGTCAGGGATGGACATAACAAATGTTAAGCGCGTCTGACGCTGACTTGAACAAACGTTTCACGTTTGCGAGTATATTAATTCCAATAGGCCTTTGCATAATACGGTCACATAACCATGTCAATCATAAAAACAGGTGGTAGTACAAAATGGTTGCCAGAAATGGAAAGAGCATGATGAAAATTAGTAAGGTTGCCAATTTTGAGACCGCTGATGTGTAAGCCATACAAATCCTTTAAATTTTTCGAACTTTCAAACCACTATAAAATCTCACGCTTACGCATCAGCAGTTTCAAAATTGGCAACCTAACTAATTTCATCATGCTCTTTCCATTTCTGGCAACCATTTTGTACTACCACCTATTTTTATGATTGACATGGTCATGTGACCTGCAAAGGCCTATTTTACAGCAGTTTATATTCTACTGACTTGTACACTATGTACCCGGGGAGGACTCCCATCTGAAAGGGACGAGAATGCTCGTCGGAAATTTTAAATTAAACTAAGCTAACTAAGCGCGTGCATGAATTGATGTATATATCAGATAATAAAACAAGTGTTATCGAAGAAAGGATACCGTCTCCTGTATATATAATGTGTCTAGTATCCAAAAACATTAATATAATAGTTCACTTTTGTAACCTAATGGCTATAGCTTGGTGACGCTATTGGAAAGCTTAACCCTTTCACTCCCAGAGCCAAACCTTGAGTCAATAAATGTGGTTGTACCTTTTGCGTCTCTGGATAAAACCCTAGTGTGTGACCATTCAAATGAAAGCTATTGAGCAGTACTTTCATGTGGTACTGTTTTATTATGCTGTACAAGGTGGCTCTAACTTTTAAGTCTGTGGATAAAACCCTAGTGTGTGACCATTCAAATGAAAGCTATTGAGCAGTACTTTCATGTGGTACTGTTTATTATGCTGTACAAGGTGTTCTAACTTTTAAGTCTGTAGATGAAACCCTAGTGCGTGACCATTCAAATGAAAGCCGGAGCAGTACTTTCATGTGGTACTGTTTATTATGCTGTACAAGGTGGTTCTAACTTTTAAGTCTGTAGATGAAACCCTAGTGCGTGACCATTCAAATGAAAGCTATTGAGCAGTACTTTCATGTGGTACTGTTTTATTATGCTGTACAAGGTGGCTCTAACTTTTAAGTCTGTGGATAAAACCCTAGTGTGTGACCATTCAAATGAAAGCTACTGCGAAGTACTTGCATGTTGTGCTGTTTGTTTTTGCAAAATGAAATTCAAGATTTTTCTCTCAATTTTGAACTTGGCACTCGTGGGAAAGAAAGGGTTAAACTATGGATTGAGATGATTGTGTTTAATCTGTCGCAGCTTAAATTTGCCGCTGTGGTTCATTTCATCACATGGTGCTTTTCCAGTTTCTTTAACAACCACAGCATCTCGGCATCAACCCCAGGCCATACATACAGATCACTTGTAGCCATGTCTACCAACTGCATTAAGTTCATGTCCAAGGTAACTCCCACAGTCTGTACCAGGATTCCAGATTCCCTCAAGGACTTGGAAGCGGCGTTCACGACAGAGGTGTCGTCTGAATCCATGTTAGCGTCAGTGAGGACAAGAAGAACCTGAAAAAGACAACCAAGAATCATACGTCACGGTTTGGTCATTTTGAAAAATTTAGCCTAAATTGTTCAAGTTCGTCGTTTTCAATCCGTCTCATCTTCCCCAATCTTAGCCATCCTTGTTCCTGTTTGGTTTATAATTACTTCTTTGGTGTTTTTCTGCCAAAGTAAACTGTTATTTTATGGTTTCCTTCAATATCTTCCAATTTCTAACAAATCTATCTCACTCCTTATTCATGCCAATTGAATGTATAAAATTCAATTAATGTCCAACTTCAAGTAATCCACTCCTGCCAAATTCTTATGCCAAACCCTTCTTTCATTTTAATCTCAATTATTTAATCCCGCCAGAAAAAAAAAATGTTATAATAATCCTAACTTCATGCATTTTGTATACCTTGATGGCGTTTTCTCTAGCTCCGTTGGTTTGGTTAAACATTTCCTTTGCCGCCTCCAAGGCTGTACTGATTCTTCCAGTCCTCTTCTGGGGTGCAAGTGCTTTGATGACACGCAACACGTTGAAGCGGTTCATTTGACGATCTCTTAGCTCGTCAAACGCCAACAACAGCTGACTGCGTTCTGCTATCGATCTCATTGCGAAGTGGGTGCCATCGTTTGTGATCGACATTCTGTGAATGACTTTGTTGACCATTTTCTTCACCTTTGGCCAAGTGGCTGCCTGCGTTTCAAATAAAATGCCGAGATCGACTGGAACACTGCACCCTGGAAACAAAGCAAAGCCAGTGGTCAGCATGCAATTTAACCCTTTCACTCCCAAGAGCGCTAAGCTCAAACTTGAGGGAAAAATCTTGAATTTCATTTTGCAAAATTGTCAAACACAAACGGTACCACATGAAAGTACTGCTCAATAGCTTTCATTTGAATGGTCACACACTAGGGTTTTATCCACAGACTAAAACTTTACAACCAAATTTATTGACTCAAGGTTTGACTCTGGGAATGAAAGGGTTAATTTCTCCACTAAGATATAAGATCACCATTTATAAAGAGAAAAACAATTGAATAGCGATTAAGACACAATCATCAAGATGAATTACTGTGTCTAGTTTTTATATTCTTATCTGAGAGACTTATCTGAATAGTGGGCCATTCAGTTTTGACACAAACATGAAGTCACGAGGCTAGTTAGTCTTTTATATCAGTCACAACGTTTTAGCCCAAAACACAACAACCTTAGCTTTCAGCATAATTTTTTTTGCAGTGAACGTGATATTCTATTCTGTTTTGGAGAATTCTTAACTAGTGAAATCCCGAAGTTCACGCAAAAATATGTTCACGAAACACACAGCAAAATATGTTCACGAAACAACCAACGAAGTGCAATACCGAATTCCACGATAAATATACCTCGCTTAGATAACCAATCGACGCGCGAGTTTTCTCTTGGCCATGCAATTCTTAGAACCCGACTTTAGATGAACATGCAACTGAGTATTTTATGCACAGGAATTGTTTTCCAATACTGTTCAAAGAGGCCGGAAGAACTTACATCTCCGATAGTAAACTGGAGCGACACATCGACTGGCACATCCCTGCAAACAGCATTTAAGGGATGGCAGACATTCATCGTCAGAGAAGCATTCTGAATCGTCATCACTGGAGAAGCGCAGTCCCTGTTGACAGTTAGCTTCTGGTCTCTGGTAGGGGCAGTCTCCGTCAGTACCACGAATTCCTGTAGATTTCAACAAACAAATACCAGATATATAAAGGGTTCAGTCTTTATCGTCATCTTATGCAAGACTGTTTACGCCTTTACTCTAGCGCCTGCTAAGCGGGCTGGACTCGCTCTAGAGTCATAATACAGTCAAAGCTCTCGTTGTGACCGCTCTCATAAGCGACCAAACTCTAGTTACGACCACCATTGTGAAACCCCGTTTGAATTGCCACTCAAACTCTCTAATTAAAAGCTCTCAGATCAGTTAGTTAGTTAGATCATAAGCGACCTCTCCCGGCATCCGTAAGCGACCGCGACCATTTTTGGGAATTACCGAACGACACGAAACAATCTTCGGAAATCTTCGTAATCTTGAACCCCTTTAATACCCACAATATACGATTTTGCCTACCTAATTACAGTCTTGGCCCTTAAAAATCGATGTTCACCCCTTTCGCCCCTTTTCAAGCCAGAATGGCAAACATCTACTATATCCTATGTCTGCCAAGCAGGTAAAAGATACCCAAAATGTTCAAAATCTATACCCATTTTCAGACCAAAATGGGCTAAAAAACCACACCCTCTGGGGCATAAAATACAAAAAGAATCGTATGCATGTTTATGCAGTAAACCGTTACATAGTCAGCACAACTAGCAGAGAAAGTTGCACGTGAGCCAACCTGCTGTACAAATGATCATGCAGTAATTGCATTATTTAGAGTCTGAATTATTTTACTGCTGATAACATATGATCCGTGTTAAGTCGATACGTCTTCAAGGAGAGCCGGACAGAGCCGAGTTGCTGATAACGATGTAATCATCAGATTATATTTTCAGCCCTCTTCATATATGACCTGTGCTAAGTCGATAACTTTTGAAGGAGATCCTGACGAGCCCAGATAGACTCTTGTTCCACAAATAATGCATTAATTGGATTATTTAGAGCCTCTTTGATTATCCTTATGATAAGAACATACCAAACAGCCTTTCGTTTCTGATAACCTAGTGCTAAGTATTACACTTGAGCTTACGATCAAGGAAGACCTGCATGCTTGTTTCAACAATTAAAGCCTACAACTAGGTGGCCTCTAATGGCACGCTTTCTAGTGACAACATGATCTAATTGTTATAGTTTTTCCCATCAGGGCAGCTGCTTGATTGCTTGCCAGATAATTGCACTTTTTTACTTTTTACAAAAATATAGCTTCGGCGGATCAAAGTTGACCCCGGATAATTTTGAATCTCTTTTGTCTCTTTCAAAACCCCATTCGCTATTCTATGATCTAGTTGGTCTCTCGAGGTTGGTGATAAAAACTAGGATCGAACATAGGAATCCAGATGCTCTCAAGATATTCATCCGGCCAAATAGGTTCTCATTTTGTAAATACCAACGAGTTTTCTTTTCAAATCATGTTGACCATGCTTCGAATATATACCGAAGAACATTTTTCCTCGGGACACAAACATGCTAAAATATTTTTCATCCGATAGCCGAGCTTCTCTGATTCTACGATGAAAGAATCTTCTTTTTTCGATTCTTGTGCAGCGGACAGCGGCCTTTCAGCATACATACGCAATTTCAGCGTTTAGTATCAAAGCCATCGACGTCTTGAAGAAGACAGTTCACCAGTTGACGGTGTGTATCTAGATCGAACAACTTAATTCCCAGCTCTTCGTCCCCGACGTTAACACAAGGAAAGATAAATTTACGTTTAAATGTTTAAATGCAAAGGACCACACGACGCAGGTAAAACTATGGCAGTGTCTTTGCCGGATCTCTCGTTGTGGAGATACGTACTAGCAGGTACTAGACGTCACTCGAGGTGTGAATTAGAACAATTTAAAATGCAAGGCTAGTACTACGGACATTTAAAAGGGCAGGTTTAATGGCCAATATTTCGACTAGTAGAACTAGTCTTCTACAGGGCCATGCAGAGGAAAGAACAATAAGACATACCTTGCAGAGAGTTTCCCGCCTGGCAGTGAACAGACCGAACAGCCAGTAAAGTCACCAACACCAATACAATCATGTTCATCATCTCAAGTCTTGGTTACGTCTTCTGTGGACCTTGTTACAGAGTTCCTGAACGCTCCTACAGTCACTCTGCGGGAAAATGAGACCTTTTTATACTCTTTTCCAGACTGGCGGACGTCCCAATGTGTAATTAAGCGAAGACAAGTGTTAGGAAATACAATATTGCATATTGGCAATGAAATATGTCGGCATTTATCTGTCAAACGACGACGAACGTCATACTCAATCACAAGACATTACACACATTTCTTCTCTTGTGCTGACCAGGTGCTGACCTTTCAAATTTAATTTTCGTAATTTTCGTCAAACCCTCCGGGGGGAGCTGCTCCTAAACAACTAAACTATGTCAGTATGTGCATGCATACACTAAAGATATGGATTTGCTACGGTTTAAGTTGAATTTTTAAGTTTTAAGTTGCCTCTTTATAGTCTGAAATAGAGTCTGACTGGGTAATTTAGTGCTTGAAACAATTTGCAGTGGCAGATCGATAGTCATACTACTATAAAAACCGTCTGATGACCGTAATTTGTTGGGATATATAGTTTTAATTTGGAGTCAAATACGCACGCCTGAAAAGGCTATGAAAAGTCGTATCACGTCAGTAGACTCTCAAACCTCTGGTTTGACCATAGCCTGCGTTGCAGCCGGACATGTCAAAATCCTCGGATATAGTCCGGAGTATACCGGCGGTGTAGTCTGTCTGCGACGCAGGCTAGTTTGACCAGAGTATCCGTATTTATGATAATTACAGACTACAAAGGCGTCAATAAAATTTATACGAATGCCTCCATGTCCAAGTGAATTGACCGTAAGAACCTTGCGTACAAGAACTCGGGATTTGAATGTGTTTTGGTTTATAGATTCTTCAGTCTGGATTCACGTGTTGGTACACGTGCTGGTACGTGTGCTGGTACACTGCACGTGCTGCGGGTGTGTGCTGGTACATTGTACACGTGCCGGCTTCCCGCCCATGCATAATCCCGAACTGGATCCCGCCCATAATCCCGGAGAGTACCCCTCCGGGATCCAACAAATGGGTCGTGCTGCCAAATCGTATATGTGATGACTAAGTGCATTTTTTTTAGTAAACGCATCGTGATCAGGTAACATTCTACAATGTTCTTTTCAATCTGTTGCGCACGTTTCGTTCTTCCTGTTGTTAGAATGAAGTTTTGTTCGCATGGTAGACAATATTCAAGTCAAGAAATCTTCTCAAGTGGATCATGGATCGAGGATCTATGGTCTCCACCAGGCGATTGGCGGGTCGCAAAAACATTTCCAGCAGGCATAAGATGAAAAGATTTAACTTATCAGTCAGCAAACCCTTTTGGCCGAGGTTCAAATTTTCCTTATCAGAAACAGACAAGACCAAAGTGCATGTAGTGGCTACAATAAAGTGGTCCTCCACATATCGGATATAATTATAGCATATCATTGCATATCCGCTTACACGTATGACTAAAAACAACCTTTCCAGAAAATTTATGTCGCCGGATAATCTACTCGTGCATAAATTCCTATTCTATACTCTTTATAGAGATAAATTTATATAGTCAGTATAGTACATGGATCCTTACGCCATCCGTTATGGGAAGACACTGGAAACAAAATAAAATTCAAACTATCCTTTGTTAAATATTTCCATTTATAGGACGAATATTTGGCGTTTCAGTGAAGCCTGTGTACTGTAGTTCTCTCTCGCACTGGCAAAATTATCGCGGCGAACCACGGAAGGAATCGGAAGGATAAATCTCTCTTTATCCCGGCTTTCTGATTATTCGACACCACTATTTTGCCATCGCACCTGAAGCTACATAGGTTAAAACACGTATCCAGTGCCACTCTCATCCTGTTCCTGTCTGTCTTCTGGCTTCGATTCTGCCGTAAGGATTAGCATACCTTTATAAATTTGATTATCGATCTTTATTTTTTTTTACTTCCTGGGATTCGGGTTAGATCCAGCACTTGACATCGGTCATCTCCTTTGTGGTTTTGCAAGTGCCTCAGTCTCATATCCTATCCCGACCGGATCCTACAGTCTCTCACACCTTTCACTCCCAGAGTTGCACCTTGAGTCAAGAAATGTGGTTGCCGGTACCTTTTGATTATGTGAATGAAACACTAATGTGTGACCATTCAAATGAAAGCTATAGATCGTTTTCACCAAAATAACAAGATCGTTTTGCGTGCACCAAAAACATCTACAAACTCAGAGATTGTAGAGTAGGTGGAAATAAATATATTCCCCAAGTTTTGATGTGGCAGTGTTCATTGCAACGAAGTTATTGGGAAAACAATATTCGCAAAATTACAGAACTTAGTATGAGTCCGCCATATTGGTGGACCACTTTGGTCCACCACTATGGCGGCCAAAAAATGTCTGCGAGAATAAAAATGATTTTGCTACCGAAGACATACGTTTTCACTTCTAAATGCTTTAGTTATCATTTTTAACTTATTAGCATATCAGAAAAGTATTTAAAAGTGCGAAAATATTGGTTTGTGTAACATTTCAGGTCACGTTGAGCCAGGCCGTCTCAAATTTCAAAACGCTTTATCTCCCCAGCAACTAACGACACTGATGTATAGAATATACTGAAAGAACAGCCTTGTAGGATCAATAGTTTTGAATTTAGCATTTTGATGACGTCACGTGAAAACGATCTATTGAGCAGTACTTTCATGTGGTACTGTTTATTATGCTGTACAAGGTGGTTCTAACTTTTTGAGTCTCAGTGTGGATCAGTGAAACCTGCCCTAGTGTGTGACCATTCATGTGAAAGCTACTGAGCAGTATCTTCAAGTGGAATTGTTAGTTTTTGAGAGTTTTTCAAAATGAAATTAAATATTTTTTCGTCCGTTTTGAACTTAGCACTCTTGGCCGAGTGAAAGGGATAACATAAGCAGCGTCTTTCGACGAAGGAAGGAGGTAATTTAAATATCTGTCCACAAGTTAGACTGAACCCCTCAGGTGAAATATTTTTGCTCACGCGATAGACTGTGAAATTAACATCCGCTCTCAGTTTTCAGTCCCAGTCCTTTTTGATCATAGATCCACCATCTAAATATACAACCCTCGTCAAAAGTGTTGCCGGGCACGGTTGCTAAATTTCTTCCTTTCCTTCCCCTCCCCATCTCATTGTCGAGCAGTCTCAAGCATAAATTGCGCCCGGGAAAATAATCCTTATCCACGAAGGATGCAACATTAAAAAGGGGAAGGGGGACTATAAAAAGGTTTGTGTGGAACATTTTCCAAGTTTGTTGTAAGCGTTCCAACTACTTTCGTCTATGATTGTAGAACACCAAAGCGAGTAAAAGCTGGAGAGAAAAACATGATACAACACTGCACAATCACTACAGATCTGTACAGAAATTGCAATTGCAATTAAAATATCATACATGTACATCAAAGAATTATATCAAAATTTGCTTAAATTGTTGAAATCATTGTTTAGAGAAACTTATTGTTCTCGTTGATAACGCTGCCATTTTATGATCATTTGCCAATCTCTTTAGTTTCTATTGCCTAGCTTGATCTAAATAATGTTCTTGTTATCTATTTTTCCACATGTGTTTTATTCTGCTATTTTCGTCTTAAGGGCACTGATGGGTCGAAGCGAAATCAGTGAATTAAAAACCATGCAGTTGTTATGTTTGGCATCTATCATCGAAAACGATGTTATGCTTGTACCCTTGGGCCATCCGGTATAAAATAAAACCCTTTCGGACTAATGATGTCATTTGAGAGTTTTAAAGAGCCTCTTGTACTTTTAACACGTTCTACAAACGTAATTACACCCCGGGGGGGGGGGGGGGGGGGGGGTACTAGGGATTTCACGAGTTGAAGTATAGAAAAGGGTAGGGAAAACTGTCATTTAGGAGTTTAAAAGGGCCTTTCAAATATCTCGAACAGACACACCTAACGGCTGATTCATCCAATATTTTAAGGGGCTACTCAAGCGAAAAGTTTAGTAAAAGTCGTAAAAGGGATGCAGTGTTTCAACTGTAGGTATGTGAAAGGGGTACCATTTTCTATTGAAGGTTACCTTTTCAGTCAAAAATGGTATATGAAAGGGTAAGGGTTTGGACCTCGGGGCGGAGCCTCCCCGTATAAAACTCTGTTCAGTACACCCCCCCCCCCCCGGGAAACTACACTCGGGGATCTCACCTCAGGCACGTATTACGCTGCTTTGACTCTTTCACAACATTTAGAGATCTAACAACGCCAGATTACACTGGGTCAAGTATAGTCAGTTCTAGAATGCACAGGATTAATTAATTTCGCAGGAAACCAAAACTTCTTGAACTTTGATGTAGAAAAGAAAGCCAAATTTGTAATTAATTAATTTCGTGGAAACCAAAACTTCTTGAACTTTGATGTAGAAGAGAAAGCCAAATTTGCAATTAATTAATTTCGTGGAAACCAAAACTTCTTGAACGTTGATGTAGAAGAGAAAGCCAAATTTGCAACAAGCAAGCACTGAAATTGCGACGAAAAAAAAAGAAAGAAAAAAATCCTCGCTGATGCATAGCGTTTCGACGAGTCCAAAACGGGTGGGTGGGCTCCAAGGCTATTTCCCAGATGCCTTGAACCTCTGTTTCAAAACGAGTCCTGGCGCAAAACTATCATATGACAATGAGTCTTTCTGGCAAGTTCATTTCCATGCAAATCAACAGTACATTTTCGTGCCAGGACCCGTTTATATGAAACAGAGGCCGCAAAAAGTAACTCGGAAATTACCTATTACAATTGACATTTTTGCCCGGCGAGACTTCTAGAAGAGAAAAGCCTTGGGTTCCGGGATCGAAAGCAAAAGATATGACTCAGTAACCGAAGATTAAAAAAAACGAGCTTTTACGACTATGACGTCATCCTCGGGGAAAAGGTTATGACTCGATGTGACCATAAGCAATCATTTCACGATCACGTATCTTCAGCTCTTCGATCACGTAACGCTCGTTTTGCCCCTCAATCGGCTTTTTTGTCCAGGAGTTTAGATGTGCTGGAAAAAGGCAGTCGCATTTTCCATGTTAACTTTTTTGGTCAAAAACTCGTTATAAGTACCCAAATAAAAAGCGAATTGAAAGTTGGTATTTTTAACAAGCGAAAATTGTAGTATACGCGTTTACGTACTTTGGCGAGTAACGTACGCTGCCCAAAAGGCAAAATTAGGTTGGAAGGGGTGGCGAATGGTCTTTTCAAAAGATATGGTCTGGCAAAATTTTAGCCGAATTTCATGGGTCTCGCTAAAAGGTTGAACTTCGGGGGTTTTTGTGTCGTGTTTTTTTTAGGACTCGGAGATTCGATGTTTTTTCGTTCTTTTTTTTACGACTAGCAATAGAGAAAAGCACTTGAGAACTTGTGTATGGTATTAAACGTCTTTAGACTTCTTTAGAGAGTTTTGCAAATACAGCCGATACGATGCCTGTTTATATACCATTTTGGAGGCAAAATCATGACCCAACCTTTTGTAAGATTTACATATAGGAAGTGACCGAAAAGTCTCGAATTAACCATTCATGACCCCTTTTGGTCAGTGTACGTTACTCGAGCGTGATAGGGTCTGATAATAATTGTTCTCACAACAATGGCCGACACGCAAGAGATGATTTTAGTGTATTATAGTACAACAAGTCAAAAGTACAAAACCTTAAACAACAATATCAGCTTTCTTTTGCTTTGTCCATAATGATCCCGTAACACTTCAAGTTCTGCATATTTATTGATCTGTTGATTTTTTTGGCGCGCCATACTTTAACAAACTTTTGGCGCCCTTATAACGGCTAAGCAGCGTTTCGAAAAAAAAAACATTCTTAAAACTATCGTTAATCAGACGTAAATTGTTAATAATGTAGTCTCTTTTCGAATTCTAACCAATTTTCACAGAGTTAACCGCAATAACCGGTAGACCCGCAGTTTTATACATTGTGAATCCGATTGTCAAATAATTTCTGTAATTATTCGCTTTGAATCACAAACGGAAGATATCAGGCAAAACATTTTAACCCTTTGACCCCGCGCATATATACACCTTCAGGGCTCAAAGGGTTAATGGTCAAATTTTGAGGGTCGTGTACCTGAGTTACGACGACTGAAACATTTTTTCAGTTTTCCATACAAGTTTGCCCCGATCGATCACGCGCACATTGCTATTCGCGCGCGAAGTGATCTATAGCAAACGCTTCAGTGAACCAGCTTTTTGAGCTGCGATGACACCACGCCATGAATCCGCCCAAACCATCTCAGTAACTCTAACTGTAATTAGGTTAATAGCACATCGGTTTACATATCTTCAGAGCCGAGAAGCCACCCGTTGAAATATTGAATAATACTAATTACTTTACAAACTTTAATAGACAAGGATTTATTTCAGGTTCTAAAAGCTGCATTGTTTTTCTTTATTAGTTTGCTTAAATCGCCGCCAGAGTCGTTTATAAGCAAATAAAAAAATAACAATTATACGATTTGGTTAATAGTTCAGAATCCAGCTACAAGCAGCTCACGCTCGATCGCTCCTCACGGACTCGCACATTGCATTCGCGCCTTTTTCAGTTTGCGCGCTTTTAAGTAATTTTTTCCTGGTTTCACAAATATATTTCTTAGCCAAGGAATCTTGTGCAGCGAAGTTACAAGAGAAAGAAGCGCAACAGGAAGCTTCTATTTTGTTGCTATTTTAAATCCTAAACTAGATTTTCTACTCACTTGATTTTCTACTCTCCTGACGGTCTCTGCTGGGGTCTTTGAGCGTAAATAATATTTTCTAATTTCAATTCTAATTTGTCGATTATAGTTGAAGTACGGTATACTTTCTAAGTTTACGAACTACATCATGTATATACTTACTTTTTTTCGGCGCTGAATGTTTGTTGTGTCCGGACGCAGCGTATCGGACGAAGTTTACCCACTTCTGAATTGGCGGCAATGTGGTCGACGTTATATATTTATGCGATGAGACTCGCATAATTAACGGTAATCCAGTAAAAGTGGATTATGTCAATCAGTTATTATTATTTAACATTAAATACAGTTGAACCTTTGTAGAACGGACACCCTGAGACATAATTAACTGGCCGTTGTAAAGAGGGATGGACTGGTGCTCGGTCTGGACAAAAAATGCCTGGCCGTTGTAGAGAAGTGGCCGTTACAGAGGAGGTTCGATTGTAATTGCTAACGAGTCAGTCCGCGAAAAGTTGTGTAGGCGCAACAAATCTAACGTGTAATGTAATGAGTGACGTCACAATATGGTGTGATATTTGTAGCCGCCATGGGGCAAGCACGAGTTGTTCGTGGATCGAAGGCTTTGAAACATTATGTGTGATATTTGTAGCTAATCAGCGCACTCGTTGTTTGATCGGCCGCCTGGGGCAAGCACTCGGCCACGCCGCCTCCAATAACAACACGTGGTTTCGGGCGCTGGATTTGAAATCTGGAGGTCCCTGGTTCAAATCCTCCAGCCTGCCACTAGCTGGATTTGCTCTCGGTAGTCCCGAGTTCAACTCCTCGGCCACGCTTTGTAAATATCCAACTGGACAGCCTCCCACCAGTTGGGATTCTTAACAAGTTTATGTTCTATTTACAATATTTGTTTGTTCATTTACAGTGTCCACAATTAGTACAGCAGTGCTAAATCCTCTGACACTTAAATAAAGTTAAAAAAATTATTCGTGGATCGGACCTCCCTCGATTTCGCATCTTGCCCCCGGGATCTTGCAGTTCCTTAACCTTACAAAAACACATAACGTTCATTCCCTGACAAAAACTTCCTTCAGTTAAAGTGCAACTTACAAAAATAAACCTTGAAAACCCTTCTTCTCCCCAGTCTCTCTAAACAGGGAACTTTACAATCGAAATAAAATGAAGAATTCCACTGATGCCAAGGTGGACAATCTCTACAAACTTGTAAAACGCGCCAGTTTGCAAAAGCTATACTAAAAGAAACCAACTTGCTCGACGCGAGCTATGATCCTTTTTCATTTGTTGCGTGAAACCGCAGGCGGGCTGAATAGTTGAGCTCATTAAACGAACGTTAAAAATAATTCACCGAGGTCTTTAGATGATCTTTATTAGTCAAGGGTTTCTCGTGTTATGATAAAATTGAAAATAAAACGCGCGAAAACCACGCTTGCGCACTGAAGAGGCATTCTCGTCCCCAGAGCCTTCGTATCTTTTGGTCAAGTGGTCGGTGAAAAAACGAGGGGCACTGGAGAGGAGGATGCTGAAGGGTTTACAGTCAACTCTCTTTAACACCAGCAATTCTGAGACGGCAAGGGAAGGGTTTCCTTTTTCAAGTGAACGCTTGTTTGTTTGTTTGTTTGTTTGTTTGTTTGTTTGTTTGTTTGTTTAGATACCTGGCTCACATTACTTGCACATAAGGGATGAAACAGGCACGTGTGCTTTTTACTGAACTGCGTATCGAATGTTAACAGGTTTCTCTCCGGATAACCACCGGTGAAAGTGCCAACGAGCATAGAAGAAGGGTTTTCAATATACAGCTGATTCGAGAAAGGTTGTCGTTAAAAAGCGCACGCGACAATCCCGAAAGGTATTGTGGGTAGTTTTAAGTTCATGGTTCCTTGACTTCAGCATTTCAGGGAAATCTGAGAAAATGGCACGAGACGCCATGGACGTATGTTTGCGAGTGCTAAAAGAAAGCAACAAAAGTAGGTTCGACAGCTACAGTGTCAGGAACGTACCTTGCTGATCATATCCCAGATTACCTTTCGGGATTGTCACGTGCGCTTTTTTCCGACAACGTTTCTCGAAACAGCTGTATATATATTTTTTGTTAGGCAACGCTACATGTTTTTGTAAGGATAATGAACATCAACTCGTGCTTGCCCCAGGCGGCCGATCAAACAACTAGCGCGCTGATTGGCTACATTACATTATTTTGGAGCGTTTATGAGATTTTCCCGCCTTCTGTCTTCAGTTATATGTCTCGATGATCTGATCTCCCCGAAGGCCCGTATCTCCTCGAAGGACCCGTATTTCCTCGCAGACCCGTATCTACTCGCCGACCAGCGATATGCGAGTGAAAAACCAGAGTTTTCAAAGGATAAAAACTTAATGTTTATTTTCTAAATAAAATATATTAGTAAAAAGTAAGACAAAACAACCGCGCACGAGTAAATATTAATAAAAGCTATAAACTACTGTAACATAACAGAATCAATCTTAGTCGACTTGTGTCCTGAGAACTGCTTTATTCAGAACCTTCTACACATGCTCAAACATGATCTTCCTTTCTTAGCTAATATATTAAGCAGAAAAATAGTCAATGTACAAATACAGATGCAGTTCTTTGCTCGCTCGCTCGGCTCCTCACGGCTAATACTCGAAAACAAACTGGTCCTAATTCAAAAGTGAGTTGTGAGTCGACGCGAGTTTGTGGTGCCCAGTCTACTATCGGCAGGCTGTTCTGCTGTGCGGTCGACACTTCGATCTTCAATTTTTTATTTCCATTTTGTGTCATCTGAAATTTAAAGATGAAAGATTCATTAACACAAAACTGATTTCCTGGGATTTCAAGGGAAGTGGTGTTTTTTCTTTCTTTTTCTCATGGGCGGAGGGCAAAAGAGGATGATCTAAGAGATGGATTCCAAAATGGCTGTCAACTTAAAATTATTTTGTATGTATTTAAATTTGCCTCACTAACCTCGTTTTTGAGTTGATAATTCAAAAGAAGTTTTACTCTAGAACGAGGTTAGTGAGGCAAATTTAAATGCATTCAAAATAATTTTAACTTGGCAGCCATTTTGGAATAGGGTCTATAACAATTTTTCGAAATGTATTAATAGTTTCGCGCCATGTGAAAGTTATCTTTATTTCCTTCTGATCGAGGCTCCGACATCACGTTACTCGAACTGACCAATCAGGTAGCGTTCTTAAAATAGCTCAGCTATGAACTTAAAATTAAAAACAGATTTAAAAAATTATCTTCGGAAGAGACCCATGTATGAGGGAAAAGCTTCTCTTAGATCATCCTCTCTTGGGGACGGTTATATTTTGATGAGATTATGCGTATCGAGCGGGAATTCGTCAAACAATTTAAGCATGTCGTATCGATACGAAAAGCAAACCAAGCTCTGCAGACGGTGTCTTATCATGGGATAGCGGCAGTAAGAGCTTTTAAACCCAAATATTTTATATTTTTAGCTCCTCTTCAACAGAACTCTCGCAAACTTGATAGGTGTACCATTTTTGAGATGCTCTAACATTCGTGTGGAACCCCGTTAATCCGACCAACAACGGGCCAGCAAAATCTGGTCGCATTAACGGGGTGGTCGTATTAAAGGAGTTCTTAAATAAGAAAATGACTGAGAAAACTTCAGTTCGGGACAAAAGAAAGTGGTCGTATATTAACGAGGTGGTCGTAAGGCGGGGTTCCAGTGTAGATCCATCCATTTCGGTGAGCCGCAGTCAGCTTTTTCTCTTCGTTTTGGGGATTAGCGCCCCCTATAAGAACTTTGTTTTTGATAAAAGTCACGGAGCGTTTATTCGAGACAAAAGAAAGCGTGACCGAACATATATAAATTTTATAGCGCAGCTTAGAATTCATTTATAGATCTTTAAAGCACACCAGACAGCCTAAAATAGTGTTTTAAAGCATTTGGGAGAAAACCGTCGTTGGGTGCCCCTGATACTGCATCTACAAGAAAACGGATGACATATTCTACATAGCCGCTGACCAGCTGTGCGCATACCTCAGTGACATCAAGTTTGATTTTCTTCAAGTTATTGACCACCATTTCATTATCCCCTTTGAGGTCCACCATGCAGTCAGTGTGTCCTTTGTTGGAGTCGTTGCAGCTGTAGTTCATCTCTTGGAAAGCGCTCTTACTCAGTAGACGCAGGAATTTCATCTGTATCGAGTTCAGTTTGTATTCAATCTGTAAACAAATGCGAAAATAAATTCAAATCGCCTTCGTGTAATCTATATAATGACACTTGAACCGAAAATTGGAGCTCGAACTTGCTGTTGTATTCAGTCTGTGGTTTAATCTCACTTCTCTAGTCTGTGAATAGGTTCCGCGGTGGGAATGGGGTCTCGCTTCGATCGCCCTTTTCTTTTCTTTTCTTTTCTACCTCGTGAGGTAGCCTCCTCCGCAAGCAACTCTTACATAAAGGCACGAGTGAGAGACTGGTACGGAGGACAAAAAGGTGACTGAGTAGGGTGGGGGACGGGAAGAGAGGAAGGTAGTTTCAATCATGCTCAGAATAAACATGTTTCGATCATGATTCGCGTAATGCCGCGTGAGACATGTTTCATACGTGATTAGACTAAACATGTTTTATGGCTAGCGTGAACGCGGGAAGTATTACCGGTTCGTCTTCGTTTGTCCATTGTCCAGGTCCGGTTTCATTGGCGCCAACAACAATCTAACAAGAAAAAGAATAATGTAAATAAAAGTTGACAAAATGAAATCGTTGTAGACTTGTAGTTGAACTTGTTGGTGTTTACAACAACAACAAAAAACAGAATTCACTTATCTCGGATTCTATAGCACGAAGTGGCTAGGAATATTGCTACCCCCTGGACGGGATACTACTCCATCACAGGGAACCCCCATTCTGTCAGGTTGCCCTAACAGTTCGATTACCTATTATACTCCTGGGTGGAGAGGGACAATGTGAGACTTACGTCTCTTTTTTTTTTTTTTTTTTTTTGTATTATATTTTTTTAATAAATATTACTTAATTACAAAAAGGTTACAACACTGAGTTACACTAAATGACACAACGGCGCTATGCAACTCTACGCCTAAAAAAAACTACATTACACAATACATTAGCCTAGACAACACACACTAAGCTACACTGTACGGACACCAAAACCTGCAGGAAAAACAAAATATTTGATACTCGAGGACCGGAGACGACAGCTACTGATCTATTAAATGGAGTAGAGGTTCCCATTTCTTATTATGTAATTGTAATTTATTTTTCTTTCTCGCAATGAAACGTTCAATTTGATATGTTTTCTTAAATTTCTGAAGCAATAGCACCTTAAGCAACTTACGTGTCTTGCCCAAGAACACAACACAGTGACCCAGGCCAGCGCTCGAACCCGGACCGCTCGATCCAGAGTCCAACGCGCTAATTACCAGGCCACCGGGCCTCCCTCTCTTCAAATTAGGGTCATACTACTTGTACTTTTTTTTTCGTTTACACTACTTCAAACTAAGGTTACACAATCTTGTACCTTGTTCTTTTTCGGGTTCACACAGGTAGCTTGTTTCTCAAAATCACAATAAACTTTGACAGCATCACTACTGCATCCTTCGTTAGGATCGATTGTGTATTCACCTACGGAACAAAGAATAATGAAACGCCTGTCAGTCTGCAAGTACTGTACACTATACCAAGATAGGCCTTTTAACCCTTTCACTCCCAAGAGTGTCAAACTTTAAAATTGAATTTTTTTTGTATAGACTGAAAAACACCACATAAAAAGTACTGCCCAATAGCTTTCATTTGAATGGCCACACACTAGGGTTTCACACACAGACTTAAAAGTTAGCACCACCTTGTACAGCATAATAAACAGTACCACATGAAAGTACTGCTCAATAGATTTCATTTGAATGGCCACACACTAGGGTTTCATCCACAGACTTTAAAGTTAGATTTGTGTTATTAAATTGGAACAGGGTTTGACTCTGGTAGTGAAAGGGTTAAACAAGAAGTTCTTGTAAAAAGGGGGCCTGGCCTGGCCATTATCTTCTCTATCAACTTATTACTACCATAGCGTAAACAGCTGACAAACAACCTGCGCTGTTTTCTACGACCGTTACTAATAAATACGTTTTTATTTTCGCAAAGAATGTTCTGTGAAAACAATATTAGAATTTGTCTTATTTTGTTTCAACGATAAACTCGAGTTGAAGCGTTGCGTGACAGAAGAAAACAATACAAACCACTCTGGAAATCAGGATGATCCAGCTGAATGTCTCTACACGATCGAGCCGGGTGTTCCTTGTTGCCATTCTGAACTCTGAAGTTGCCTCAATTTACTGTCCACTAGTTTTGTCAGGTAATCGAATTCTATTTTCTGAGTAAACAAAAAATGAACGAAGGGTCAGCTCAACGTGACATACTAAATGGCGTGACATACTAAAAAACGTGACATACTAAAGGGCATGACATACTAAATGGCGTGACATACTAAAGGACGTGACCTACTAAAGAACGTGACATACTAAAGGTTGTGGACATACTAAAGGTCGTGAACATACTAAATGACGTGACATACTTAAGGTCGTGACATACTAAGGGGCGTGACATACTAAAGGACGTGAATCAATTTCAGGTATTTTCCAACTGAACGAGATGAATGGGCAATGGTTATTATAAAAAAATCATAATAATTACCGTGAAAAGCTGGGTTTTTGCTTGATTCTCCGATGCTTGTGCAAAAGATCGCTAAAAATAGTAAAACGTCGTTAGGAATGGCAACAAATGTAAGTTAAATTTAAAGTTAATTTCTACTAAATAAGTGTTAAAATAGTTACATGCAAAGTACATTTTCTAGTTATCGAAATTAATAACAGGATCAAAAATGCAAAAATACTACCAGTTGTATTGCAATTGTATTTTTTTAAGTCTATTGACCATTTTTTTGCAGAATACACTGAATTACAAATTTCACTCGCTCGGTCGATTGATCGGCTGTAAACATTAGTCGCGCTATTAATTCATGTATATTAATTTATTCATTCACGACTTGACTCATAGAAGCCTTTGATTCAACTTCTATCACGCTGTTGCCGATATTTGGGAAGGACACTAATGCGTGGTTTGTTAATATGTATAGTTCGAGGTTAACCGTTACTTTTTTAAAACTTGAAAATGATGCCACGTTGACAATCGAAACCTTAAGGCGGGAGTTAACCTGAATGCCATTTTCCCACCACTTAACATGGGTTTCATGGAAATATCTCGTTCACGTTTCAAGCAATCCAAAAACTCTCTGCTTAAAACATGAATCTATGTTATGGGGTGTTTTGTAAATTTTTTGGTGATTTTGGTTTTTTTTGGGAGGAAATAGTTTTTCTCAAAGGAGTTGTAAAATTTAGGGAAATAAGAAATATTGAGATTTGATGTAGTTTTAAAATTAGAATTTAAAAATTAGTAGATTGACAATTGACAGACAGTTGATAACCACGCAAGAGCACCCGCGTGGGTATCAACTGTCTGTTGGTGTTCTAAATTTTTTTTCCCCTTCTATCCCTTCTTTAAACCTCTTAAAATTCCATTGAAATTCACGTGTACCCCCGCCTTAACGTCATTCAATTTTCTCGCTTATTTTTATTCTTATGTATAATGATGATTAAGTCTGTTGCAGGGGTTTTGTGAAATCACTCTAGTATAGAAATAGTGCGGCTTAACTTGACTTGTTCGACAATGAAAAGGTTTTCATTGGCCACAGTTTTACAATCAAATTGAATAAGAAAAAGACGTTTACCTTGCTGGAATACAATCGGAATCCCTCTTGAAGAGGTCCTTTGTCGCCAGAGCCAATATTGCTTAGCTACAATGATTAAATAAGAAAGAATGATAATTTTATTAAAAAATGAAATGCAATAACATGAAATACATTAAAGCGTTTTAAGAGCCTAGTGGATCAACCGGCCGACACTGAATTCCGGTTTCTGTAGCATGCAGCAGCTAGGGGTATTGCTACTCCAACTAGATGGGATGCAAGTCCGTCGTAGGTTACCGCCAGAATTTTTGCAGTTTATCCTAATAATTCGCCAGCTGAGAGTACCGACCATGCATGTTTTTTCAACATCCGATTTCCGATATAATGGTAATAGGACTGAGTGGAGTCCAATTCGGTCTGTAATCATACGAGTGATTAACAAAATCGGAAATGACGCGCACTGTCCAATAACACAGCTGGCATGACGCGCAAAACTGTCCCAATAACAGGTTTTCAGGCCCTTTAAATGTCCTCGGGCCTGGTGATAACCAATCAGATTCGAAAATGTTGTTATAGTTTTGATTAATATGTAATCAACAAGGAAGACGATCCTATTACAGCAACTTACCGCTTCGAACAGATTCTGTCCCGGTGGTCCCTACAATGGAAATAAAAATGTATAACAAGTTAATTGCCTCGTAGACAGGAAGTTTTGGAATGCAATTTGAATTGAAAATATCAGTGTAATCTGTCTACATACATAACAGCCAAAATTAATATCGTCGACTAAAAATTATACTCATTTCTGATTATACAATTCAAAATCCCGCTCCTGTAATATGAAAAGTAAAGTCCTCTTCTTCATCCACTGCACATGATACCATGATAGCTCGAATGTAAGTAACTCACCCCCCCCCCCCCCCTAACCCCCCCCCTAACCACCCCCCCCCCCCCCCCCCCCCCCCCCCTGATATCAATGACTGAAGACTACATACCTGAGGTCCTTCTGGTCCGGGAGGGCCTGGGTCTCCCTAGATTTCGAGACAAAGTTAGATCATCATTGTTGGAACAAGTTGCCATTAAATTGATAGAAACTAATCTAAACCCAAAATTTGATGAAAACCAAGCAAAATTATTTCAGTGTTAACGAAAAAACTGGCTACAAATCTCTGCCATTTTCGGTTTCAAATTACCTGCGCGCCGCGATTGTCCCTTTTGTTACACAACAAAAGAGCTATTGTTTTCTGACAATACTGGCAACCACAATACGTTATCCTGCTCAATCTTGCGGAATATTGTCTGATTTTAGCCAACTCGGCCTACGGCCTCGTCGGCTATATAAACAATAGCCTCCATTTGGCGAGGAAATATGCTCGGATATTTGTCCGCGGACATTATCTGTTCCGAGAAGCGAACAGTTTTCCGAGAGCGAAGCTCGAGGAAAAACTGTGAACTTCGAAGAACAGATAATTTCCAAGGACAAATATCCGAGCATATTTTTGAAGCCAAATGGAGGCTATTGTAGTTATTATCCTTCAAATATTTTTTCACAAGGCCGCTCTGTTTGCTGTGGAAGATCTCGGTCGGCCAAGCAGTTAAACATCAAAATAATTATGTTGGCGTTCAAAAATATTTCTAGTCTGTTCAAAACAATCAGTTTTATTTAATTTAGCAATTTATTTGAGACGAAAACTGAACCTGCGAACGTGAAACGCAAATTTTCAAAACTGGGGAATATCACTTGGGGAATATCACTCGGATATTCCCCAGTTTTGGCTGCGTCACGTGACGTGTTTAAACCAATCGCGTGCGAGAAAAAAGTTTGATGGATTATAACAGGCGATATTCCGTGCGATTTCTCGGGATAATTGTTCAATGTCTGTTTGCTGATAATGGGACCAAAATAGTGAATAATGTAGACTTACCACTTCTCCATCGTCACCCTAAGACAGGAAGGAAAAGTAAAAAAATATATATTAATACATTTAAATTTACATTGTGGCTGGCAAGCTTGGTCAATGTCAGTGTCCAAGCTACAGGTTGTGGCTCTAAATAACAGTGGAAAACTGCAGGTCACGTCAAAAATACTTGTCTATCTTTTTCAAGCCGAGTGTTAGACCACGTTTTCATACAAACTGAGCCTAACTTACCTCGATGTCCGTTTCAATTTTGTAAAATTCTAAGCATTTTCACATTTTATTTTGTCTTTTTAAAGCTAAAACAGGAAAGAGACCTTCCTTATCTAGGCACCGCCATTGCTAAATGTTCTACAGGATACACTTACACTGGGTATATACTGGTTATCTAACAGCCTTCAACTGATCCAAGATCAGAAAGGTAATTTATAACTTACCGATCGTCCACGCTCACCCTGAAAGAAACAATGATAAAATGTCACATTTACTGCTAAAGGGTTTTACAGCAACGGAAATAGGTACAGGACGTGTATATGTGGTTGAAGCTCTTCGTGGAATTGTAAGGGGCTATCTGTGTTTTATGTTCTATGTTCTCAATAAGTGTTTTTGTGATGTTAACTGGCACGCTGAAAGCAGATGTGATATTCTGATTATATGTCAGGTAAGAAAGAAATCATATACATGTATTCTCTCGGGTATAGAGCAGTTTTCAATTGAGTGTCGTAAGTAAATATGCGTTTGCTTCGGTTTTACTTTAGTCTACTTCGCTCTCTGATTGATTCGAAAAACTCGCGCCACTTTCTCAACCAATCAGATGCCAAACTAAATCTAATCGTGACTTGGTCGCACACGTTTTCCCGCGTTTGGCGCGGTTGCAGTGTTTTGCTTCGAGTTCTGATTGGTTCCTTGTGTTGATTTCGTCTGTTGTGATTGGCTAGAGTGATTTCTTTGGTTTTACTAAACTCAATTGAAAACCACTCTAATTAAAAACTCACGAATAACCTGCTCGAAACGGCCAAATCTCGGTGAAGCGTTTTGTGTTTCTGAGATTTCTCTGCAGCTACTTTAATAGTTGCCTTCACTTCACTTTCATGATACAAGAAATGTCAAGAAAATTATTTGGAGTGGTATAAACCCAAACATGTTCCCAGTGACTGATTGACAAAGTGTGCGTTATAATTCCGCACAAGTAAACATTCAAACCTGAGTCCCAGGGTTACCCTGAGGTCCAGTTCGTCCCTAAAAAAAAATAAAAAAATAAAAAAATAAAAAATAAAAAATTAACATTATCAAGAATACAATCAACAGGATTATGTGAATGGAATGGACTCTGGTGGATGCTTGTGTCAATTGTAGAGGTAAAAACAAACCAAACAGAAACGATAGTTAAGGAGCTACGTCACGGATGGAGCATCTTGAAAAAATTGGCCAACTTTTTCAAGTTCGTCGTTCGCAATCTGTCTTAATCTTCTCCATCCTTAACCATCCTTGTTCCTGTTTGGTTTATTATCATCTCTTTGGTGTTTTTCTACCTTAGTAAACTATTATTTTGAGGCTTTCTTCAGTTTGAAGATGATTTTTAAAATTAGCAAAACTGACTTAAAATATCGTGACATAGCTCCTTCAAGACTGGGGAAAATTAAGGTGGACTACCAATGTCGACGAACTTGAAACAAATACTTTTCAAGATGACCAATATACGTCATACGTGACGTAGCTCCTTTAAATGAAATGTACATATAAAATGACTCATTAAAATTAGAGAAGTGAGGTTTATTCACAGCAAGATCCACATTAAATTCTAAAACCATGCGACAATATTTACTGCTAAAAATGGCAAATCTCACAAAATGCTAAGATGCGAGAAGTTTGTGTAGTAATCAGGTTTAATAGTCTTAAATTATTATAATTAGGTTTAATTGTCTTAAATTAGTATAATTAATTACCTCGGGTCCAGCGCCTCCCTGTCCGCCTGGAGAGCCGGGAGATCCTTCTCCACCCTAGCAAGAGGAAAGATAGGTACGCAATGCGTACATATGATTCAGATACAAGTGTCAATACCATGCCACGGCAAATACCTCGTTAGCAAATCAGAATGCGAGAATTTCTGTGCTATGTTATGTCAGACTATCCTCAGCTGAATATACCAAAGGCAGCGTTCAAATCTAAAGAGAAACTTGAAAAATTCTACGAAAACTCAGAATTTGGTCATTTCATGTTGTTGTTTTGCAGAGGACGGCTAAAAATGTACCAAATAGTATAACGCACGTGCAGAACTATTGCACATTAAACCTTTTGTTTAACGACGTTCTCGTTGCCTTAACGGCGGTTACAATGGACAATTATCAATGGACAAGGCACTAGCAGCAATTTCATCAATCTATGTAATAACAGATTAATTAATTAATAATACCTTTGGTCCGGGGGGACCTTCTGTTCCATTTCGACCATTATCACCCACTTCACCCTGAAATAAAATAAGTTTATTAATAAATTAATAAATATAACGTTTTCCGGCTGTGAATGAAACCCTAGTGTGTGACCATTCAAATGAAAGCTATTGAGCAGTACTGTCATGTGGTACTGTTTATTATGCTGTACAAGGTGGTTCAAACTTTACAGTCTGCGGATAAAACCCTAGTGTGTGACCATTCAAATAAAAACTATTGCGAAGTAATTTCATGTGGTGCTACTTGTTTTTTGGTATTGTTAATATTAATATAATTTTGAACTTGGGTGATCTTGGGGTTAAGACAACAGTAGTTTCTTGCTTCGCCTCAGTGCTTTGTCCAGCCATGTGGAGAACTACTTCCAGCAGAAATCCACCCTTTTATGATCAGTTGTAGGTCAAAACATCAATTCTATGTTTTACTGACTACTCCATACATTACGGGAATTAGTTGTTGAGGGTTCTCTTTATTTCCATAAGCTCTCTTCGCGATCATGTATTGATATGTACCCCCGATTTAACGAAGTGCCAGGGACTGGGGAAATTGGTTCGTTAAATCGGGGTTTCGTTAAATCGAGAACCCCGATATAACGAATTTGTTGAAAACTGACAAAAAACTTCGTTAAATCGGGGTATAGTTAATAATTAATTTGCCGTTATGTTAACTGATTAAAGACAAAGAAGATAAAGCCGATTAGATGGCCACGACAGTACTATTTTTAGCAACATGTATGACTGTAATGGACTGCTGACAACTTTCTTAGAGAATTAAAATATTTTACTGTAGTCGATTATTCATCTTCTGTGGCGTGATGACATTTATTCGTTATATCGAGGTAGATTTTACATTCGGGCTTCTAGATTGTGTTCGTTATATCGGGTATTTCGTTAAATCGGGGTTCGTTAAATCGGGGTTCTTTTCCATACATTTATTGTAATTATGGCCGGGCTGAATAAATTTGTGCGTTAAATCGGGGACTTCGTTAAATCGATGTTCGTTAACTCGGGGTTTCACTGTATAGAGAAATTCGATGCTAAATTTACCTCAGCTCCTGAAGCACCTAGCTTTCCTGCTTCACCAGTATATCCAAAGTCGCCCTGACAAATGAAAAGAAAAAAGATAATACAACGATAACTGATGTCTAGTCGACAGTAAAAACCTACTAGTATACTAATGCAAATGAGACAATCTGATAGGTTGAGCTACTCGTATACTATCAGCCATTAGCATAACCCAGCGGCTGACTATTGGCAAACTCTCAATCTGATTGGCTACAAGGCACCTACTATCGATCGATAGACGGCTCTCGGAGCGCGCGCACAGTTTTTCGTGCATATACAGCCAAAAAATATTAAAACAAAACCGGCAGTAAATCAGTTTTATTGATATTCTATGTTTAATAGATCAGCCACTGGGTTATGCTAAAACAATTAGACGGCTCGCTCTCGGTTTCTACCGACTTTGATAGTTGGTAATTTATGTGTCCATGTCCAAAAAGCAACAAAAGAATGCACATGTTTCAAATTTCAAGGACGTTTCCAAGACATACTCAAAATTTCAAACACTTTTAAAGGACTCTGGCCAGATTCAAGGACTTTTCAAGACAACTTTCAAGAGCTTTTCAAAATTGTACGAACCATGGGATCTGAACCGCCGAACACACACACTAGGACACAATGTCCGTGAGTCGAACTTGCCAAAATGGAAACATACGCCATTGTCACTTTGGAAAAATACTAACCTTTGGCCCAACGCTGCCAACGTCTCCGCCTTCTCCTCGCGAACCAACTGGTCCCTGTACCGATAAATAATATATACAATAAGCATTGTGATGATTCATTCCTGTCACGGGTGTATAAACTCACAATTGACCTGCTCCCAACGTGTGGCTTCATAGCTCAGTTGGTAGAGCAACGCACTAGTAACGCGGAGGTCATGGGTTCAAATCCCGTTGAAGCCAGAATTTTTTTTTTCTGGCTTAAAAATTGCAATTGCTTAAATTGCACTTCACAACTGCGATGATCATATTCATTTCACAATAAGCATTATAAAACATTAAACAAACCTCCAGTGTTGGAACGAATTACAGTCGTAGCTCTCTTTGCGACCGCTCTCGTAAGCGACCAAGCTCTAGTTACGACCACCATTGTGAAACCCCGTTTTAATTGTCACTCAAACTCTGTAATTAAAAGCTATCATAAGCGACCGCTCCCAGCATCCGTAAGCGACCGCGACCACTTTTGTGAAATACCAGCTGGTCTTTTAATTCCTTTGTTTTTTTTTTAGCTCTCGTAAGCGACCACTTGTTGTGCTACACATTTATGAGACATTGTATTATTTGTAATCATCTGAATAAGAGAAGTTTTCAATCTCTGTGCCATGCGTGACCTGTATATTGGCGTTCGCACATTTTCGTAAGTGGCCATCCTCCATTGTTTCAGCGCCTGGTTGCTTACGACAGCCCATTCTCGTAAGCGATCAGCTCTAGTTACGACAACTTTTCCGAATTCCCGAGGTGGTCGCTTACAAGAGGTTCGACTGTATGACCTTTTACAAGAAAAGATGATCTAAGAGAAGGATTCCTATTCAGTCCATAGCTGAGCTATTTTAAGAGCGCTACCTGATTGGTCAGTTCGAGTGACGGCATGTCGGAGCCTCGACCCGAAGGAAATAAAAATAACTTTTTTTTAAATTTAATTAACGTTCTCCATTTTTCTCCAACATATTTTAAACTTCAACTATGTTTTTCAACAATTTAATAGCATTTATTTTTCTAACAGTGGAAATTTCTTTAACCCTTTCACTCCCAGAGTCAAACCTTGAGTCAATAAATTTGGTTGTAACTTTTGAGTCTGTGGATAAAACCCTAGTGAGTGACCATTCAAATGAAAGCTATTGAGCAGTACTTTCATGTGGTACCGTTTGTGTTTGACAATTTTGCAAAATGAAATTCAAGATTTCTCCCTCAAGTTTTGAGCTTAGCGCTCTTGGGAGTGAAAGGGTTAAGCAAATGTGCATATCAATATGCAAATAAAATAAAAACAAACTTACATCAGCGCCCTGCTTTCCTTGATTTCCGAAATTGCCATTCCGGCCTGGATCACCCTGTCGGAAGAACAATCCACAGAACTTAAAGTAGCTACTTCACGGATGGCGCATCTTTTTTTCAAGTTAGCCGTTTGAAATCTGTCTTAATCTTCTCCATCCTGAACCATCCTTGCTCCTGTTTGGTTTCTTATTACCTCTTTGATGTTTTTCTACCTTAGTAAACTATTATTTTGAGGCTTTCTTCAATTTGAAGGTGATTTTGCACTTCACAAAATGACTTAAAATATCGTGACATAGCTCCTTTAATATCTTTCTCATTGACCTACATTGTTCTTTAACGAGTCTTTGTCATCTTTCATGGTTTCTCGGTTGTTTTACTGTGCTAAGTTCCCTTTTTATCTACACACTAACCAACTTTGTAACAGGAAACATTGGCCTTGTTTATACAAGGGACGCATAATCGTCTGCTGTTTATGCGTCATGTGACCCACATAAGCAAATAATTCGTCTTGACGCATTGTCTGTCTTGTGCCCGTCTTTATACTAAGACGCATAATCAGACGCACTAAAAAAACTTGTCCAAGTTCGTACAGACGGATTATGCGTCTCTGGTATAAAAACGGCCATTCAAGTACTTCACATTGCTTCACAACGATGTCAAACCAGTCTCCTACGCAGCCGTTATTTGGTTCGTCACGCAACGCTCTCCTCCCCAGTAGAGCGTTGCGTGACGAGCCAAATAATTACCGCCGCGCGTAAGAGACTGGTGACAAACCGGCGGCACTTACATTTGAGCCACGTGGTCCATCAACTCCTTTGTCGCCAGATTCTCCAGCTGGTCCAACAACCCCTGGAACTCCATCGATACCGGGGCCGCCCCGCTCCCCAACGTCACCCTGGCAACAACAAGCAAAACAGAGTCACGTACGAGCCACATGTCCCCGATAAACAGTTACCATACCGTAAAATTACGATAACACGACCTGGGCTTGTTTTTTGTTCAAATGGCTTTTTTTCGTGGGCTAATTGTCATATTGTTCTTGTTTGTTTGTTTGTTTTCGGGGGGAGGGGGGGGGGGGGGGGGTAGTCTCCTACGCAGCCGTTTATTTGTGTCGTCACGCAACGCTTCTCCCAAATAACACAAAAAACGGCTGCGTAGGAGACTAGGGGGGGGGGGGGGGGGGTTATTGTCGGATTATCGGAAGGACGTTTCCGTTTAAAAAATGGTTAAGTTTTTGAAGGGTCGAATTTGCATCTGAATAATGTTAGGTGCATAGAAGAATACTGCAAGTAGCTGGTAATCAAAGGAATACGCCGGGACAGTGTACCTTTAAGTAAAAACAACTCGACCGATATTTCCCAAATACGGACCTCAGGTTAGTTCAATAATATACATGCAATGTATGTGCATTATATTCTTACTTTTTCTCCCTGGATACCTAGATCACCAGCTTGACCGTTGGTTCCTGCCGAACCCTACGAAAAAACAGAAAGAAAAAAAATGGAATTAATTATTGTCACTGACGTTTAAAAACTACATTCCTCATTTTGAACAGGGAAGTCACATATGTGCCTACAGATGTGTCTTTAGTGTTACAGTGAGAAAAGATGACCCATCTTGTTCTTTTTAACTCGCGAATGCACGAGCAATGAACGAGTTATAGCATTTGGTGGACAAATTTCACTCACTCGGTCGATAAGCTGTAAACTTTAATGGCGCTATTAATTTATGCATATTAATTTCTTCATTCACGATTTCAGCTGATAGGAATCTTTGATCTGTCTTCTATTTGAAGGTAATTTTGATTTTGATAATGATAATAAAATAATAAAAATATTTAATTGATTTAAATGCTAAAAAACGACTTCCTTTAATGGGTTCGATGAAGGGTCTCGTGTGTAGCATATATGGTTATGAAACAAGAGCTTTGGACTCAACAATGGCATGTTTTCCATTTGCTATCAAGGTATTTCTGACCCCTGTGTTTGCTTTTGTTGCTCATGTTCAGAAATGAAACGTTTTATATGGGTGGCTCTGCGAGCAAGCTTGTTCTGCCAAGATGGTGGGATATTGCCATTGCTCTTTCTTTGCGTGTTTATGGACTTCCAACTTCCTCTCGGTCCATAAACACGCAAAAATAAAACTCGGCCAATATCCCGCCTTATTATTCAACAAATTGTAACACTGTCCAAATATGGTCATGATGCACTCAATATCTGTCGGCCGTACTCAACAGATATCCTGCGATATATGTAATTTCGTATGCACGCGGTAAAATGTTCAAGTCAGTTCTTAAAATAAAAGTGGAAGATAATTTAATTTAGTTGTGTTGTCAATTTGTTGAATAATAAAACAATTATCCTGCTCAATCTTGCGGAATATCGCCTGATTTTAGCCAACTCGGCCTACGGCCTCGTCGGCTAAGTATCAGGTGATATTCCGCGCGATTTCGCAGGATAATTGTTAAATATTGACCTCACGTTTGGTCAATAACCCATTTTATTATTCTACTATTACGTCATTTCACCATATAAGGTCACGAGAACACGTAAAATATGCCACGGTATTGACTAGTTGAACAGAGCTAATACGGAAAATAGCATAATAGTCGGGAAATTTTGCAGTAGAATAATAAATCCCTTATTCGATGGTTTAACATATAATACGAGCGGACATTTTGCTCATTGCTCGCATTTTTCCTCGCCCTATGGGGCTCGGAAAAATACTACGCAACTCGCAAAATATCCGCGCGTATTATATGTTAAACCATCGAATAAGGTGTATATACCGGTGTTCCATCAGCGCCTGCTGTACCAGTTGGCCCTCGAGATCCGGGATAACCCTGAAAAATAATTAAACTATCTGTAAGTATCCCAAAAGTGCAGAGTATGCAAATTTGAAATGATTTGCATTGAGGCCTTCGGTATTTACTTGTGCTCCACTTTCTCCAATATTTCCATCGGAACCAGGATCTCCTCGTTCACCCTAAATAAAATAAAAACCTGTTGATTAGATTCTTCAGTTCAATGTGTACTTGTTATCAGCCTAATGTGCGAATGTGTCTAGACTTATTATTACTGTATTGCCCGTTCTGAAGTTCAAAAAGGGACTGGGCACTAGTTTACCTATTGTTCAAATTACATCATATTATAAAATTAATCCCATCACCAGAAAGATTGCATAAAAATGAGTAAGTTCACCAAGTTTGGTTATGTTACATTACATAGTAACCAGGCTGTGAGCTGTCAAAGGTCGCCCAAATTCCATACAAACGTCTCTAATTCAGAGATGGCGTCCCCCAAATCCATACAAAGTCTCTAATTTTTCTGATTTTTGAAAGCCTTCTACACGTGGTTGAAATCTAACGAAACAACCTCAAACTTGGTAAACTGACTAATTTTAATGTGATCGTTCTTGTGACGGGCTCCAATTTTTAATTAAATTTAAATTTAAAAACTCGTCCCCAGTCTCCATTTGAACTTCGGAATGGGCAATTACTGTCGTTTTCCTTTCCGTATTCATCGTCTCCAGAGTGGAATAAAATTGTCCTTTAGTGCGGGAACTTTCTTTGCGGATCATGAAAATGACCACAAAATTTAGAACCCGCGAAAAAATTTGTGTCACATGGTACGCAATTGCTCCGATTGGCTAGAGTATAATATGCAAAAAGGCATGGAATAAATGAAAGAATCCAAACCTTTTCTCCGGTACTTCCACCTGGACCCATTCTTCCTGGAAGGCCTGGTAAGCCCTGCAGATAAAAAAAACATGTCAGTAAAAAAACAACAACAACAACAACAACAAGACTGCATATATATTGTGTAATAGCTCCCTTAACCCTTTCACTCCCAGAGTCAAACCTTGAGTCAATAAATGTGGTTCTAACTTTTGAGTCTGTGGGTGAAACCCTTAGTGTGTGACCATTCAAATGAAAGCTATTGAGCAGTACTTTCAAGTGGTGCTGTTTATTTTTGATAATTTTGCAAAATGAAATTCAAGATTTTTGTCTCAGTTTTGAACTTGGCACTCTTGGGAGTGAAAGGGTTAAGCTTGTACTTACAGCAGGTCCAGTGTCTCCTTTTGATCCAATCCCTCCAGTACCACCAGGTGGACCCTAGGAAAGAATATAAAATTAGTGCTTCAACTGCACCACTCTAAAACGACAAAAACGTGATCACGATTCGAACCCTGAAAAGATAAATTTAGCACGTTTCAGTGGCGGATCTAGGGGGGCGGCCCTCCTCCTTGTGGGCGAAAATATTTAAGAGCCATTCTCCGAGAATGCCAAGAATCGGAAGACACTCAAAAAAATTCGAATTTTTTTATATTTTGCCAAAACTTTCCTTTGGGTGTACTAACTTAAGGAAAAATAGTTAAAAGTTCCAACGATTTTTTTAACGGACGAAATTTAAAAAGTTCGAAAATTGAATAATTAGCGGTTTTCAGCTCAAAAACAGCTTCAAATTCTCACGCTTCTTTGGGAAGACGGTGAAAGCGTAAAAAATACTCTATAAAAACGAAACTTGGCACAAATATTATGTTGTTCTTCCTCTTTAAGACTGTGTAATAAGTTTCTCCAAACGTTGTTTCTAGCTTTTTCAATTGGAATATTTATACAGCTGCCATTTTTGTCGCTTAACATGAAGGCCGACTTTGACTGCTAAAAATGGCATCTGGTATATATCATTTGATAATAAAATCTACATGTAACGAAACCTTGGTTATTGTGCTTTCCACCAGGAAAGTTTTAGCTCTGGGAATTAAATATTTCCCCGTCAGTAAAATAAACTGTCTTGGCGTGTGAGCGGGTATAATTTTATGCAAATCACAGGCTTCGCATTCAAGGAATACATCTGTAAACGGAACAATTAACGTGAAAGAATGACTCACCATTACTTGTTACTCTTTTCTGCTGTCATAGAAGTAAATTTCAGCTTTCTTGCTTCGTGTTGAGTCGTATAATCCATTAAAAGTCCAACATATTGATGAACGGTAATTGTAGCTCGAGAGTTCGCGATGACATTTTCAACCCGGCGTGCAGATTTCCCTCTAATCTCGACAGGATTTATATCGCATCGTGCTTAAAACCTTTAACATGCACATATCATATGTAAAATGCGACAAAAATGGCAGCTGTATAAATATTCCAATTGAAAAAGCTAGAAACAACGTTTGGAGAAACTTATTACACAGTCTTAAAGAGGAAGAACAACATAATATTTGTGCCAAGTTTCGTTTTCATAGAGTCTTTTTTACGCTTTCACCGTCTTCCCAAAGAAGCGTGAGAATTTGAAGCTATTTTTGAGCTGAAAACCGCTAATTATTCAATTTTCGAACAATTTTAAATTTCGTCCGTTAAAAAAATCGTTGGAACTTTTAACTATTTTCCTTAAGTTAGTACACTCAAAGGAATGTTTTGGCAAAATATAAAAAAATTCGAATTTTTTGAGTGTCTTCCGATTCTTGGCATTCTCGGAGAATGGCTCTTAAGCCCCGAAGTGCCGGAAAAAGCTTGAACATGCGCCGAACCGTGAAACACTAAGTGCAATGCGATTTACTTTACATTCCCTTTACAGAGTAAGTTACTGAACATACAGGTCTTCCATCTGTTCCAAGTATTCCAACCAATCCATCACGTCCTGATGATCCCTGTAAATTGAAAATTGGTATATGAACAGATAATCATAGGATAAACACAGCCAATGCCTTAAATATTCTTTCCCTACACCCAGGTGTTGCACATGAGCTAGACCAAACTAGATCAAAGGAGACAGTGATTCGAGCAGAATGATTAGTTGATTTTTAAATTATTAATGCGACTGTTGATGCGATACGTACAAACATAGTTAATAGAGGGAAATGATTATGAAGCCCGGCAAACTTCAAAGGAGCAAACAAAGAGGCCAAGATTTATGTTGAAAGGTCCATGACCGTGCACAATCTTTGTTTTGCGATGGTTGAATTAATACGTAATCGCAAAATTTCTATTGGTTAGTTGCTTGAACACACGTAACGGCAACCACCTATTGTATTTTGTCAGGTTTTGTGCACGGTCAAGGCCAAAACAGTGAACAAAAACATATAACAAAGAACTTTGCCGGGCTTCATAACCATTTCCCTCTATTAACTATGGTCCAAACTACTACTATATGGTCATGTTAGAATGATGAGGCTCCAATGAGATTTTCAATCAATTCTGGGGAAAGGCGTATCTCCATAAGGTTTATTGAAATGCCTGTTATGGTTGACAAAAAAACAATGACTTTCATTACAATTATTTATCCCAACTTGTTTTAATAATTGTTTCATTAACCTACCGGTCTTCCTGGTAAACCTGGTGTCCCGTGTTTACCTGCAGCACCAATCGAGCCCTGCAAGAAATTAAGAGATGAAAGATATTTTGGTTTTGACACAATTTTCTTGTTGATCCTGGCTATGCTGCACATCGGGTATAGAGTGGTAAAGTGTGACGTCACAAATTCTCAATTTTTTTTATCGAGCCTCAAAATCCCATCATAGAACAGAAGATATGGAGGTTCAAAGTTTGGTACCGTCCATACAAACCTCTCTAATTTTGCGCCGGTCTAAGCTGAAGGAACAGATGCAAAATTAGAAGGGTTTGTATGGAGAAATTAAAACCTGAAGTGCCCACATCTCAGCCGCAAATTGCAACGGAGAGCTAATTTTTGGCAAGTAGACGTTTTCTGCCATGCTTCCTCTGAATAGCTGATCAAATTTCATAATTTCGCAAATTTAATTTTTGTGACGACATAGCTTTAGTACTGTATTGTGGTCAGCTTACCTTGACTCCTGAAATACCTGGTTGTCCTGGCAGACCACCTAAACCAGGCGGTCCCTGATAAAACAATAAAGAGGAGGTTAAAACACGACAAAGGAAAGTGCAAACAGTTGAAGGCTATAAGAACATATCGATACTTCTGTAACAATTGTTGAACTTTACGAACTACTACACCACATTTACATACATACATACATTGTATTGGACACTCCCCATAGGGCTTTTGAGGCCAATTTACAAATAATGATAGTTAAGAATATATACATGTTTACAAAGGTTTGAAAAGTACTAATTAAAACTAATAATGCTAAACTAAACTAATGCTAGACTAAACTAATAATGCTAAATTAATATAAGAAACTATTTGATCTCATCTTTCTGCCAACGTTCCAGTAATGATCTCTTGAGAGAGTTTTTGAAAACTTTGACGGACTTTTTGTCTTTGAACTCGGCAGGAAGAGCGTTCCATAACTTTGTACCTCTGTATGAAAAACACTGTTGTGCAGTAGCAGTTCTGCAATTAGGGATCTGAAGATCGTTACAATTACGTGTATTTCTTCCATGGACGTCAGAACGATTTATAAACATAGATGACAAATAGTTAGGTGCTAATGAATTCATGCACTTAAACATCAGTGTGGCGTACATTTGGTATCGACCTTGCACTGGACTATATGCCATTGTACCAGATTTTAAAGGAACTACGTCACGGTTGGCGCATCTTGAAAAAATTGGCCATTTTTTTCAGATTCGCCATTCGCAATCCGTCTTAATCTTCTCCATCCTCAACCATCCTTGTTCCTGTTTGGTTTATTATCACCTCTTTGGTGTTTTTCTACCTTAGTAAACTATTATTTTGAGGCTTTCTTCAGTTTGAAGGTGATTTAATTTGCACTTCGCAAAAATGACTTAAAATATCGTGACATTAAGCTCCTTTAATAAAATACATAGTAACAATTCCCTGTTGTGTTGGAGGCATTTTGCCACGCTGCTGCCTCCATAATTTAATCTGATCTCGGCAGATGGTATATATTTTACCATGGTCATTAATTCAAGCCAAAATTAAAATCATGGAAACGAGCACAGCGGGGTATACATTTCACGTGTCGCTTAATTGTGTACCCAGATCCCACTCTGTCTGACACTGGGAGATCTGAGTACGAGATTATCGGTCAGCATTAAATAAAATGGATAATAAAATGTAGTTACTCACAGGAGGGCCCTGGGATCCAGGCCGCCCGGGTGATCCAGAAGCTCCTCGGTTACCCTGAGAAAGTGATGTAAAAAAAAAAATGTCAACTTCTTAATTGACCACTCCCAAGTTGGGCTTTTCAGGACCAATATAAATTATAAACATTGAAACAAATACAATCGAAGCACTCTGAGTGGACATTCTTCTCGTAAGCGGACAGCTCTACAAACAGCCGCCTTGACAAAACCCGTTTGAACTCTAGCTCATAGAAACTCTGTATTTACATATTCCCGTATGAGTTTTATTTTCATGAAAAATAACTTTTGAGTAAAACTCATTTTCATATGAAAGGTTCTGCACTAGGACTCGTTTTGAAACAGAGGTCAAACAGAACTCGGAAATGACCTGTTATCATCCTGTCTCATGTTTTACGTGGTAAATAGAAGTACTGTTACAATCTTAGGTTCATTTAGTAAGATATTTTACTTACAGAAGATCCGGGTTCTCCAGGCGACCCTTTCTCTCCAAGGAATCCAACAGTTCCCTGCAAATTTACAATACACTTGTCTCTTAGCTGTTTTCTTTTCCAGTCTCACTCACTCTCATTAGGGTGCTTAAGCAACTACGACGGCAATGCCATGGAAAACGTGAATTCACGTTCCTATACACTACTTCGCGATTATTCCAACACGTTCAATTTGTCCAATGTGGCCCGAATTGTCCATTTTACAGTTGTGTGCTTAGAATCCAGGCATTTGAACAGAAGTGAGGCTGGAGGTGACTTTGTTGTGATACAAACCTTCCTTCTTTTCAAATGTTAATTATTCTGTTATTATGTAAACTAGTTTTGGATCTCTATCATCTCATGGTCACCCCTAACCTCGCTGTCATACAGAGGCTTGGTTACATTTCACAGAACTGTAAAATGGTCTATTGTCCAAGAGATGAATTTGTAGGGACGGAGTTCATGTCCAGATTAACATTCTCCGCAATACCGTGAATTTGGTCAATTGACGTTGTTGTTTTTGCAGAGGACGGCAAAGAAATGTACCAAACTACAAAACGCACGTGCAGAGCAATTGTACGTCTACTAATTAAATCTATTCTTTTGTGACGTTCTCGTCGCCGTCGCAGCTGGTCCCTCTTCACTCTCATCATGTTCAATTCAATTTTTCTTGAAGGTTTTAACAACAGTTCTCGCTGTAAGTTGTTGGTCACTCTTGCATGGAATCAATCAAAGGTTAATTCACAAGGCGTTTGAATATGAAGCAAAACTCTACGTACAAATTCATGAACATTTGTGGATTGTACGATTTGCAACCTCTAAAAATGGAATATATACTAACCAAGTCACCAGCTTCTCCTTTGTGCCCAAATCACCAAACACTCCTTTGAGACCCTGAAAAAAACCAGTTCACTAAATGAAGTCAATTTACCAACATTCCATCACTGGAAAATTTAGAGAGGTTTGGTATACGCCATACCCCCAGTCCATACAAACGTCTCTAAACTTTCCAGTTTTCAACTTCCGTTTTCTCGACTCAGGTAGAACCTAACCTAACGAAACTTCGTAAGATTACCAAACAAGAGGTGGTCTTTCAGGTGCTAGTATTGATTTTCCGCTCAGTTTAATTTTAATCATTTTGAATTTAATTTATAGAACCAGGTAAGAAACGTGTTTGAAACGGACATCAGTAAAGAGAAAAACGCAATTCCCCTAAACATGTTTCGGCCTTAGTGTGAACGTTAAAGACTCCAAAGAATGTCGATTATTTTTCACTAATTTATATTCATTTAATTTTTCACCTTGTATTACTCTTCACTTGATAATGATGTTAGCAACATCGAAACGTCGGACAGCAATAATTTTTGTATTTTAAAATACATAAATAAATAAATAAATTTATAAATAAATAAATGACTTCCAATAGTTACGAAATACAACTGTACCTGTGGAAAGAAATGATGGTATATACCATCATTTCTTTCCACAAATTCTCATTCATCGACAAATCTAGTCCTAGCAGTATGCGGGATGTTTGTCACACTTGTTTGTCACAGTTATATGGCCTTAGCTCCCACGAGTCTCCTGTAGCTCAGTGGTAGAGCGTCCGACCGATGTGTGGAAGGTCATAGGTTCGACTCCTGTTGGGGGAACTCGGAATTTTTTTCCGAGTAGCTTGTGTCACTGACAGAATAATATCTCTTTCACAACTGTACCTTTTCGCCTTCATTTCCTTTCAGTCCAGGGGTTCCTTGTGGACCAGTTGCTCCCCTAGAATACATTATAATAATTAAAACAAACGATTACATCCATCTACAGGTTAAAACTACGGATGAAGACTAGCGGAGCATGCACCTGTTTATATGTAGACGTATTTTTGGGACATCCCATGTACCAATGTCTCAGAATTTGGCATGAAGCAACAGTTTAGTGTTTGCAAGCGACAGGTGTTGTATTTAGGGTTGAATACTACCTGCTTAAGGTTATTCCATCGAATAGAAGTTACACTGGGAAGTTTCTGAAACTTTCCCTAGTTGAACATTGTGATGTAATGTTTCAAAATATGGAATAAAAAGAATAGGTCACCAGCCTCGCGAAAGAGATCTAATCGACTAAAAATACCATAGGTCCAGGAATTCCAGGAGTTCCAGTGGCTCCGGTGGCTCCGCGACCTCCCTAAAAACAGACAAAAATAACACTGAGAAAGGAAAGATGTCTCAGTACCAATATGCTGTACTTACATATAGAGAAGCTAAGTCCATGTATTATACTCTCACAAAAAGTCAATCTGTTAGTACTTGAGAACTCAAGAGAAATGTTGGGCGAGAGCACTGTAGCTAAAAACCCTTTTACTCCCAGAAGCAAGCATCAAGTCAATTATTTGCATTTCTTACTTTTACGTATGTGGATAAAAACCCTAGTGTGTGACTATTCAAATGAAAGCTATTGAGTAGTACTTCCATGTGGTACTGTTTGTTTATCCATATCTTGCAAATGAAATTTGACATTATTTTTTCAATTTTGACAGTCTTGGGAGTGAAAGGTTTAAGCGTTTTCTACAAAAATTATCTCAAGTGACCTCAAACAGCTGGAGTGATTTATTACACGGCTTTTGAACATACATGTATACACATGGAAAATGCGCTAGATAAATTATATAGTTACACTTTGCACCCATGTTATAAGCAGTATCCTGGAATCTGTATTATAAATATCTTATGACCAGTTGTCACAAGACTACTAAACTGTATCAAGGACTTCACATGGCCAATTACTACAGCCATAAATATAAGTCTAGTAAATCGGAGGTAATAACTGAGTAACAGGAGGCAATAACTGGAGACAAGAAAACAAGTTTTATATAAATATCAACCAAAGATCATAACCAGCAACCAAGTTACCGTTGCTCCACGTTCTCCTCGTTTCCCTGCAGCACCCGCTCGTCCATCCTTCCCCTGTAACAATGATCACATGTTTATTTGATTGTTAGCACTTAAAAGGGGGACTATCACAAGAATTCTCCCACATTTTTGTGTAAACTACGCTTGAATTATGAAGGTACACTCGCTGATGCACAAAATGGCTCCTGAACAACAAGAGAAAGACATCAATTCATTCTCCTGAGGTGGGAACAAACCAGAATCATTGATTTTGAGCAATTTTTCCCAAGAACACCGTAAAACTTGAAAACGCCAGTCTGACTTTTTCAAGTTTCATTCCACTTCCTTCCTACTCATCCTTAGTCAAATAGATTTTTAACAGTTTTTTTGTACTAGTATAGTAACTTTTAACAAGACCAGGCCACTATTAGTGGATTTCCATTGATACAAACACTGTGACACTGCCCCTTTAATAATACTTGATTGTCACGTTTTTGAGGCGGCCCTCCCTCCTTGAACATACACAATGAATGGTAACGTAATGGTGTCATCTGATGTCATCAAAATTCTAAAATCTAAACTGTTAATTTCTATAAAGCTATTCTTTTCACATATTCTAGAAATACAACACATTAATTAATCTCTGTGCAAAGTTTGGTATTGATTCAGTGCTTCGTTTCGAAAATAAAGCATTTTGAAATTTATGATGTTCCAATGAACGTGTTTCTGAACTGTCACAAAAACGGACATTTTTATGTCATTTTTAAATTTTCAGACGTGATAATAATTTAGAAGAGATATCTAAAGAGCTTTGAAGTGAAAGCTAATTATATTGATGGTATAATCTACTCTTATGACTACTTCTTGTACAATTTTATAGCCGCCATATTGGTGCCCCAAAGAAGAGCACCAAGATGGCGGCTTACAACTGTAATTTTTTGAAAACTATTTTCGTAATAACTCGGGTTATGAAAAACGCTACACCTGCTCTATATAACCTGTTAATTTTCTGATGTTGTTCATGCAAGAAAACAGACCTCACCTTTGGACCTGGTAAACCTGGGTCGCCAACAGTTCCGGAAGCGCCATCGTTACCCTAAATTGGAGCAAAAACAAGGTTATTTGCAATACAATACTTTTTCACGGCATATTCCACAGATGAGAGTACAAGACATTACAGTTGAACCTCTCTACAACGGCCAGCTTGGGGCAGAATTATCTGGCCATCGTAGAGAGGTGGCTATTGTTGGGAGGATTCAATAACAGTAAAGTGCATCGCACGTGTGGGACGAAAACTCCTGGCCATAGTAAAGAGGTAACCATTGGTAGCCTGTAGCCTTATTACATGTGATGGACTATTCTACCCATTACACTGTGGCAACCAAGATTCTTCCCTTAATCTCCAATCTTCACCAGACTTAAATATCCTTGTTACTTTTTTGATATAAGTTTTGCCTGTAGAGCTTTATTACCTTTAGTTAATAAATTGTCAATTTGAGGTTTCCTTCGATTTTGGATCTAATTTTATACATTTTTGTTTAAATTTTGTCAATTTGAGGTTTATATAATTCTTACTTTGCATACATTTTGGGAAAATGATATCGTGTTTATGTTAGTGAGAAGATCAAAGAATGCCGACGAAAACAAAGATCACCTTATAGAATGCCACAAACATAATATAATTAACATATTGACATAATTAAGATCATTGGCATAATTAACTCACCGCCTCACCATCTTTACCAACATCTCCAGCAGATCCTTGGTTTCCTTTCTCTCCCTAAAAAAAAAATAATGCGGCACCAGTTGACAAAGATTCCAACAGTAACGTGAAAGCTTCTTACAGTATCAATTTATATGGAGTTTATTAGCAGCCACGACGGCAACGCCAAGGACAACGTCGATTTAAAAAAATAAATTTATATTTTACTTCATAATTTCGCGAATCTCTAGTTCATTCAGTTTGCCTATCTGTGTCAGAACTATCCTCAGCTGAATATGTAAAGGCCGGCAGCGTTCAAATCCAAAGAGAAACTTCAAAAATTCGCTGTTGCAGCTCACGTTCTCCAAAAACCCAGAATTTGGTCATTTGACGTTGTTGTTTGCAGAGGACGGCTAAGAAATGTACCAAGATTATAACGCACGTGCAGAGCTATTGTACTGCTCAGTAAACCTTTTGTTTAGCGACATTCTCGTTGCCGCTGTGGTTTGCTTGAACTCCCTATATGTACATAACCGACATTTCAAGTAAAAAATTGGGAAACAAACTGGAACGGAGAGAGAGGGTCTGTTTTCAAACCAAGTGCCTCGTCTGGCTGACACACGTTTCTGAAACAATTGAAGCGACTAGGGATAGAATTACTCCCCCTGGATGGGATGCTACAACCTTGAACGGAATAAAATGAGACCACCCCTCCCCCAAACCAAGGATGAATTCGCGCTAAAATCAAAGCGCGCCAATTTTTCCATCATTAAAATGGGGGGAGGGGTGGTCTTAATTTTCATTTAAATTGTCCAAGATTATAGTCCACCTCAGGTAACCTCCTGACAGCATTTTGTCAGGTTGCCCCAGCAATACCAACATCCATTTATACATCTGAGTGGAGAGAGGCATAGTGAAAATAAAGTATCGGAAGTCCCAAGGACACAACATGAGGACTTGAACCCCTGAACCTTCCAACGCAATGACAATTAGATCACCGTTATAAAGTGATCCCAAAAGTATCTCAATGTATTAAAGATCTTACCGCCAACAAATATCTAAGGGCAAACATCTGAACATAAGCATAACTAATTTAATTTCATAATCAGCAATGTAATAATTAGTATTTTTCTAGCATTTAGTGGTATTTTCTATATGTAAATTTTTAAATTTATACGTATTTTCATAAAGGGAGTCAGGTGTCAAGTGGAACGAAAGTTCTGTTCCTCTCTCCCGCCACTATTTTTTAATTTTTAATTTTGACTTTTATTTAACTGTAAGATTATTTGTAAATTATCATGGCGAACTCATTAAACTAAACCATAGTTAATAGAGGGAAATGGTTATGAAGCCCGGCAAACTTCAAAGGAGCAAACAAAGAGGCCAAAATTTATGTTGGAAGGTACACGACCGTGCACATCTTTTGTTTTGCGCTCATACACTATGCATGAATTACGTAATCTCAACGTTTCTATTGGTTAGTTGCTTGAACACACGTAACCACCTATTGTATTTTGTCAGGTTTTGTGCACGGTCAACCCCCAAAATAGCGAACAAAAACATATAACAAAGAACTTTGCCGGGCTTCATAACCATTTCCCTCTACTAACTATGACTAAACTAACCTAACCTAACCTAAACTATAGAAGCGCTTACCCATGCACCCTTGGATCCAGGAAATCCCGGTCGACCAGTTTATACCAGGCAAACCCTTAAAAGAAAAGGACCATGTACATTCATGTTAATTTATAACCATTAGATTTATTTTTGTTACTCTGATTGGTTGAGAAAGCACTTTGAATACGTCACCTGCAAGTAACTGCCTACAAATAATATTCTGCTCATACAACCACCACCACCAACACAGGTACATACACTGTCAATCATTAAATAATGCCCCTGTTCCGTGTCAACTTGTTTCTATGTCAAGCTATTTTCAGCAATTCTGTTACACACATTGACAAACTAGTCTTAACCATATGCATTTCACTCCGAAGGGAGCATCAAGTCAGTTATTGTTTCTAACTTTTACATATATGGATAAAACCCTAGTGTGTGACTATGTAAGTGCGATTCCATCTTTGAATTAATATTTCATTCACATGTTTGAGTTATTAAAAGGGAAGAATAGCGTGACATATCCCCTTTAACATCTCAATTACTTTATTTATTCCATTAAAGTGCCTATGAAACGAAATGAAAAAGTTGCCAAAAATAGTCCTATGGCATTACTGATAATGTTTTGAATGTTAAGACGGATTCCGCTCAACGTTCGAGCAATAAGTGCAAAAAATTTAAGTTACCAAAAAAATACTCATAGCACGGTGACATTTGAATACAGTTAAGAAGAAATTATCGATAAATTAGCTCCCAAGCTGACCCCGCGAGAGAAGTCATTACATAATTTAATTAAAAAGACCTTCATGTCAGTTCAAAACAAATGGCGTGCGTTTTTATAATTTTTTACGAAGTTTGACATTAATTTTCTCGAGAATGCTTGAGAATTTAATTGCGGGGTCACTTGGAGAAGTGAATTAAAGTGATATGTTTCAAATAGTATTCAAAAATGTTACCTTGCTATGAGTAGTTTTTTAGTAATTAATTTTGCACTTATTGCTCGAACGTTGAGCGGAATCCATCTTAATTTTTCCATCGTACCTTTACTTTTCCCCTCGACCTTCGCAAAGACACGCTGTCGTGGGAGACATTTGCTCGCGCGGCCATTTTGATTTGATGACGTCACAGGGTTTGCACATATCTCGCGCCAGTTTTTTAAAAGTCAATAGATACAGTGGAGATAGTAATGGCGGATGAACGTGTTTCAAACGAGGAGGGAAAGGTCAAAAGCCCGCTTGTTCTTTGTACGATCGTCCGGTAAACAACCTCGTGCAAACCCTGTGACGTCATAACGCGAACTGACTCGTACCCAGTCTTCAAAAATGTGTCCCCTTTAGTTACGGCAACTTTGGATGTTTGAGACCATATAAATTCATTTTCTAACGAATTCCACCTCTATTTTTTTAAATTTCGGTACCCAAATGTCTTTATTTCTCAAAAAACCATTTCGTTTCATAGGCACTTTAAGACTACCTTTTTTTCAGGTATGGAAAACAGAAAACTCTAAACGCTGTTATGTATGCAGAAATCAAAAGAGTCATGCATGTTGCCTTACCGGTCCCCCCTCAGGTCCTGGTCCACCAGGGGGTCCTGCTGTTCCCCTATCACCCTGCGGGGAAAAAAGTACAATAAATGATAACTGTTTGAAACCCTAGCCTACAACGTAGCTTGTTTTCCGTAAGGAGGTCATAAAACCGTCATATCCTGTTATGCCTGTAAGATAATGCAATTTGTTTCAAAGCCAGACGTTTTAAATACAGTTAAAAAGGCAAAGCTTAATAGTCCCTTTTACAGTTGTGTGCTTAGAATCCAGGCCTTTGAACAGAAGTGAGGCTGGAGGCGACTTTGTTGTGATACAAACCTTCCTTCCTTTTCAAATGTAAATTATTCTATTCTTATGTTAACTAGTTTCTGATCTCTATCATCTCATGGTCACCCCTAACCTCGCTTTCATACAGAGGCTTGGTTACATTTCACAGAACTGTAAAATGGTCTATTGTCCCACAATGCTGGGGCATATCCTGGTTTCTGTAGCATGAAGTGACTACGAGTACTGTTACTGTAGATTCCAAATGCAGGGGCCAACTCGAAAGCTCTGCTACTTTGGCCTCTGTACACTTCTATTCCACGAAATACGCCCTTTATTTATTCCCACTAACAACCGTTTTTAATCCCTTATGTACATTGTTACTGTAATCTTGAAAAAAGTGTGAATAAAACAAAATAATAATGTAGGAGGAAGTAGCATCGCAGATAACCCACCAGCATTTTGTCAGGATGGCCCAACAATTCAACAGTACCCAATTATACCCACTTTACACTTTACACCACACAACACTTGTAATGACGCCGGCCAGTGCTTGAACCACAAATGCGACCAAGATACACAGAAAATTGAATGCATTTTTATTATGCTACCATCGTTTTCTTTTTGCTAATATCCCTTAGTCCTTAGGAAGAATAACGTACATGTATTCATTTGTGTTTTATGCTGAAACAAGTAAAGTTTAACCAACCGATAATCCGTCAGCTCCTGGTATTCCACTTTCTCCTTCACGGCCAGAAGGACCCTATCAAATAACAACAGACACTAATTTATTGTAATTATCATAATTAATTACATGCCAGTCCTCAAGTTAATCATAATAAAATATAATAATAACATACTTAAATTATTATTTTTTATATCATATATCTAATTGCGCTTTACAATTGGACCTCTGAAGTCCAAAGTTCAACCGAAGACTTCCGAAGATGACCCGAATCCTTCCGAAGATTGCCGAAGAAGACCCGTGATCGGAAGGTCGGCTAATATTTCCGATAGTTTCCCGAAGATTGACAAAGACCATCCGATGTCTTTGTCACACTAATTTTGCCCATAATATTATTGACCATTGACCATCTCTTCAAAGCGCTAAAGAAATGTGCCAGCAAGTTTGACTGCTTAATTTACAAAATGTTGTTCATCAAGGACATTAAGCCTACTCCCAACACCTAAACTGACTCTATTCTCGCCAAACTGTTTACTTAACACTTTATTGTTTTGATTATGTTCTTTTTCCTAGCTATTAATATTCATTTTACCTTTGGGAACTATACCCATAGGACTATCAAATTTTCTATTGTTTCACTTATCTAAGTAGCGTCGAAACGTCGTCAACTTTATAGTTTTTTCTCATGTATTTAAAAAAAATATCCTTGCGATTACCTTAGCCATAAAATCATAATATTATTACCAATATTAATTAATTAATATTAATTAATTAATAATAATATTAATAATGTATTGTAATATGTTTACCTGAATACCATTAGGACCTTGTTCTCCCCTAGTTCCACGCTCACCCTGACGGAAAATTAATAATTAATTAATTTATTATAATTGATTCATTTATAACATGTCATCAACACAATAAACAACCCCTTATTAAGTTACAAGAAATAATCAAGAACCGAGAGGACTAACCAGAGTGGGTAGTAAACTCAAATGTAGTGATTCAGGCATGCAAGCATTTAGGGGCTAGCAAGGGGCTAGAAAGAAGTAAATTAAGCACACCACAGCACATGGAAACGTTGTAGATGGAAATAACTAGCAGCCTTGCCGTGTGAGTAAAATATGGCCTGCATTTGGTTGCACTAGGCATAGCATACCACTAAACTATAGCCTACACTGTAAGATATGTTACAGACAACTTAATGCAAGCATCAAAACAATTTCATGCTTTAAAATGAAAATATAAACAAACATTAATCTTGAATCAATAAATAACAGTTACTTCCACGTTTTCAGGTAATTGTCTACAATCCTCTCTTGTTAAATGTTTCATAGGATCATTTGATTGCAAAAGATACATTCTAATAAATAAAAAAAATATATAAATTATATACCCTTAATCCTGGAGTACCATCTTTGCCTCGAGTTCCGGTAAATCCCTAGTGAAAGAGCAAACAAATTATCCAATTATTAATTTTAATTGTTGGACAACACAAAGTGCTGTTACCAATATTATGAATCATATCTATAACAAAATTGGAGGAAGAAATTTTTAGACAAAACGAAGCTTACCAATATCATCTCTATGACGAAATTTGAGGAAAAATCATTTTTGAAGATATAAAGAAGGAATATTCAGTCCTGAGAAGGACCCCAGTCAAGTGCACGGCACGCAAATTTTGTTTGTTATTGGAAGCCTTATTATTGGACACTTTGCTGCTCGCGCTTCAATTTGGTGAAAAAGAGAGCGTGCTAAGAGCCAATCACTTTCGAGAATTTTGTTATAGATATCATTAATTGTGAAACAGACAAGAGTTAGTCATACAATGTAAGTGAACTCTATACATGTCTATGTATTCTGTGAGAGGGTGCTTTTTGGATGTATAGGAACGATTTGTTGTGTATCACAAGATGATTACTTATCACTCAGTGTCCATCGTCAAAATCCAAGGGTGCTATCACCTGGAGTCACCACAAGCAAGATGGAAACTAATCGAAAGATATCAGCTTGGTGTTTGCCAATCAAGTTATTATAATGTGAAGATGAATTCGTTACCTTCATGTTAAAAGGCGCTACGTTGACGGTTGGCGCTTCTTGAAAAATTGGCCAATTTTTTAAAGTTCGCCATTCGCAATCCGTTCTTAATCTTCTCCATCCTCAACCATCCTTGTTCCTGTTTGGTTATTATACCTCTTTGGTGTTTTTCTACTTTAGTAAACTATTATTTTGAGGTTTTCTTCAATTTGAAGGTGATTTTACACTTCGCAAAAATGACTTAAAATATCATGACATATATAGCTCCTTTAAGCCTTACATGTATAACCATGCATGCAGATACGTATAACATAACTTACTGATTTCCCACTTTACCGGTTGCTCCAGGAAGGCCCTGAACGCCAGGTGGGCCCTATAAATATAAAAACAATACATTAATTACCTATGAATTAATTAACATGTGACAATTTATTACAATGAATAAGTTTACAGAGTGGATACTATGAATACACATGATACACATGAATGCTATGTCTTTATTTTTACTTTTTTTTTAAACTTATTTTCTACTTTTTCAGAACTAGCCAATTACAGCCATGATTCGAAGCAACGGCCGAGTCATTTTTTTTCTACCTTTTTTGCCACGTTTTTATCAAAGCCCACCGGGAAGGATTTTTGTGTTCAAAAATGTTTGGGCTTATATTTGGAAGGGATAATTTTGTGCTTTCAAGGCTTAATTAACCCTTTCACTCCCAATAATGCTAAGTTCAAAACTGAGTTAAAAATCTTGAATGTCATTTTGCAAAAATTATCAAAAAACAGACAGCACCACTTGAAAGTACTGCTCATAGCTTTCATTTGAATGGTCACACACTAGGGTTTCATTCCACTGACTCAAAAGTTACAACAACATTTATTGACTGAAGGTTTGACTCTGGGAGTGAAAGGGTTAATATTATATATCTTTCTTTAGAAGCTAAATCTAACGGGAGGGGGGAGGGGGTATTATCGGAATAATTTTTGCATTGTGACTGAATTGTGCACAGTGAGCGCCTTTACTTTCCATAGCACAAAATAAGAAGGGAGTGTTCAAATAAGAAAAGTACGTGTGTAGAATATATTGTGTACATACCACTGCTCCTTGGTTTCCTTGATTGCCGCTATCTCCTCTGTCACCTTGTCGACCCTAAACAGGAATCATTTGTCGCAAGGTTATTTTCTAGGAAACAATAATCTCCATTTAGCGCCAAAAAGTACATGGATATTTAAATAACTGCAAGATTATATGTTCTGAGAAATGAACGATTTTCTGAGAACGAAACTCAAAGAAAAGTGACAGCTCTGAGGAAGAGATATATAATGCATTTTTTGAAGGCTCAGATATTTTCACATAAGGCCTCTCTGTTTGGGAGATCTCAGACATCAAAGTGATTCTGTTGACGTTCAAAAACCATGCTTCTGTTAAAAAAACTTCAGTTGTATTCAATGTAACAATTTATTTGGGAAGACAACTGAATTAAATACTGGGGGCATCTCTTGGTTTGGTTGCACCACGTGATGTGTTTAGACCAATCACACACAAGAAAAATATTTGATGGATTATAAGAGTTTTGTATTTACCAAATGAATTTATAGGCCTACATCATGTACATGTATTATACGGATCCCAAATGCATTATGTTAACAGTTACATCTTCCATAAAATCAAATTCGAGAACTCACTCAGTTTGTCAGATAATCTTCACGCCTTCAATGCAAATTAATTTCAACAAAAAACAAAAGTGGTGTTGTTTAAATCTTCCATGTTCATTAGGTGATGCAGGAATCAAAAATTAATTAATTATTAATTATAATAAATAAAAAGTTCAAATTACAGCCAGTCCTGGTGAGCCTGGTTTACCCGCTTCACCTCGAGCACCTCGTTCACCCTGTAAATGACAAAAATATATAAGCAGTTATTTCCCTTTTCACTGGTATTAGCACTGGTGTTTCGTAATAATACCACAAATAATATTTCAAAACTGTCCAAAATATCACAAGCCGCTTCAGCGTGTGATCTTTTGGCCAATATTGAAATATTACAAGCCAGTATTATAAATTAACAAATACCATGTACAACTCATATGCTAGCTATCATTATTTTGTTTATAATTGACTACATTTTACTATCACAACCACTGGTAAGCTGATTCGCAAATGCATGTCGTTGAAGCTAAATTGTTTTGAAATGTTTCAGCAATGGCATGCTTTTTCAGCTCAGTTACACCACACAAAAGTTGTTTTGCGTTCAATATTCATAGTTTGTTTGTAAATGTTGACAGAAAATATCATTGGAATGGCCACTTTTAATTTGCCCATATGCATTGAAATAAATGATCAACAGCTTTTTTTAGCCAATCACCTTTCAGAAATTTCTAAGCCTGTATTATAAATAGCATTATATTTACAAATACCAACAACCGTGACTACAAATATTTTCAAGTTGGTTTCTATTGGTTATTTTCTCGGACACAACTCAAAACGTATTGCGTTTTGTGCACGGTCAAGGCCAAAGAAGCGAACAAAAACATGGAACAAAGAACTTTGTCTGGCTTCATCACCATTTCCCTTTATCAGCTTTGTTGCAATCTAAACATAAATATTGTTACATGACACGTTGAAAGAAAATGTTGTCCTCATGCCACAAAAAACTCAATTACCTTAACACCATTGCTTCCTCTTTCACCACGGTCGCCTAACCTACCAGCTGAACCCTGGAAATAAACATATTACAACACAGTTATGCAAACAAACCTTCATCATTTTTTCAGGCCAATTTTTTCAAGTTCGCCGTTCGCAATCCGTCTTAATCTTCTCCATCCTCAACCATCCTTGTTCCTGTTTGGTTTATTATAACATCTTTGGTGTTTTCTACCTTAGTAAACTATTATTTTGAGGCTTTCTTAAATTTGAAGGTGATAGATTTTGCACTTCGAAAAAATGACTTAAAATATTGTGACATAGCTCCTTTAAAGGGACACTGTCCCGGCGTATTTGCTCAAAAACTGTTATAATGCATGAAATGGTCCCTAAATCTATGAAATGAGAACTTAATAAACTCTAACTAAATGATAAAAAGCAATTTCTTCAAGAAATTCCATACTGCAACTAAATGTTTGCAAAATTTCAAAGATTTCCGAGCCAAATTTGAAACTTTGAAAAACTGACATCCTGACGTTTTTTCAAAAATCCATATTGCAATCCATTCCATCCTCGCTGTCGTTCGTCATCCTCACTTCCTAATGGGTTCCTGTCATTTGTCGAGTGTTATTCTACAGAATCAAACCATTATTGATCAACTTCCTATGATCTAGATATGTTTCTGAGCTTCCCAAAATCATGCTAAAATCAGGACAGTGTCCCTTTAAGTACATGCCAGAAAAATGTTGATACCAAACAGCAAAATGAAACACACCTCTCCTCCTTTAAACACCATTGAAACCCACTGCTCCTGTGACTCCTTGCGGACCCTGAAAAAAATATTAAAGTCACTTTTTTTTCTGTAAAAAAATGAAGTTCTGAGCAGGCCTTTGATATACTGCGTGGCACTATCTGGCCTGCATCTGGATCATTATCCACAATACCTAAAAGATATGTTTACACTACGATCTGTTAATTACTCCTTAAGAGGAATCGATATTCTGAATTTATTCCAGCCATCAACAACTACTTATGGTCTTCACTCACTTAGATATATTTAGCTGCCAAATCCTGGAACTCTCTACCTGATAGCATCAGAACTATTTCTTTTTTTAATGACTTCAAAAGAGCAATCCTCCTTAAGTGACAATTTTAACTGAGACAATCCATAATGTTTACTGTTTAGTTTTATTAATGTATATCATCATTGATGTAATTTTATATTGTTTTGTAATTTGTTTGTTTGTTTATTTCTCGAAGATATTACAGTCAAACCTGTATATAACGGCCCTGTATAAAGCGGTCACCCTGTATATAACGGTCACCGAATAACTTCCCGATCCGAAAATTGTTCCTATATTGCTGTAAACTTGACCTGTATATAGCGGTCAGCTGGCCATTTCCCGAGGGTGACCATTATATACAGGTTTGACTGTAGCTTCATCAGCTACACTGTAAATTTGAGTTGAAATAAAGTTTATGAATAATAAATGTATAGATGGTAAATGGCTCGGTCATACTGTAGAAAGTACCTGTATTCAGTTTGTATGTATGTATGTACTATTACTTTGCAGGTTCTGATTTTTGCGATTTTTGCGGGATTTTTCACCATCCACAAAAAAAGAACCGTAAAAATCATTCCCTGCAAAAAATACATTCCGCAAAAATTTACTTTGTTTATGAAATTACCAGTAAAACTATCTGCCATTGTACATTTTCTAATTGAGAATCGCCAAAATTAGTATCGCCAAATCGCAAAAATTATAGTACCCGCAAAACACAAAATTCGCAAACCCGCAAAATTAAACTCCAGCAAAAATTTAATGCCACACAGTAGTCTGCTCCATCAATAGTTGGTTAAGAAACAAAAACAATGAAAAATAAACATACATGTACTCCAGGTGACCCAGATCTACCATTCTCTCCATCAGCTCCCTAGGAAGAAAAAAGAAAGAAAAGAAAATGATATGAGTTTACACAATGTTAAACAATGCCATCCTTACATACAATGTAAGTACTTTTAAAAGGTCACGTTACGTTAAAATTGAAACCGTTCTACTGAGTTTTAACCCTTTCACTCCCAAGAGTGCTTAAAGTTCAAAACTGAGGAAAAAAGTATTGACTTTCATTTTTTTGCAAAATTGTCAAAAATAAACAGTACTGCTCAATAGCTTTCATTTGAATGGTCACACACTAGGGTTTCATCCAGACTCAAAAGTTAAGAACCTCATTTATGGACTCAAGGTTTGACTCTGGAAGAGAAAGGGTTAAAGTAATGTCCAAGAAATTCCAGAAGCTCCTGCGCGAGTAACTCATAATAGCACTCCTTTTATAGGTCGATCGGTATATGACACTGGTATAAAAGTAACTTTTAACAAAATTGGATCGTTATTCTTTAGGATTCCATTGATCAGCAAATATGTATTTTGGCTTTTGACTTTTCGAAGTGTTACTGATCATGACCATGAAAGTGCCCCTTTAATTATCTTTACAGTACTTGTATCTATGCAGTGGTTTTACTGCTCATTAATTTTATCATACAAAATAACTACAATTTTTGAACTTACTGGTCTTCCTTGGGAGCCTGTCTTTCCTGGTTTTCCGGGGGTCCCTGGGTCTCCCTGATAAATGAAATCAGAATTAGAATTAGCAATCAAAACATTTAGTACAAGTAATTCACTAAACTTGTAATAAGGCTCGCAACCGCGACAATAACATAAATTAACATAAATAATTAGCATTATAAATTAACATAAATAAATTAAAATAAATAATTAGCAATCTACTATGAAAATACATCACTATTATTATAATATTATCACAGCCCCAGTTTAACAAACTGCCTAATATTAACCAGCAGCTATAACAAAGTGAGACACGCTCTTGTGGTTCTGGCCATGCTTAAATATTTTGACAGGGCTCTTTCAAGTGAATAACAATTCACTGATACCCATTTACTGAGTGATATTGTTCCAAGATATTGCCTACTCACCCGGCCACCTGCTCGACCAGGGTTTCCAGGTTCTCCTTGAGATCCCTAGGGGAAATAAGCAAAAGTAACATAGTAAGAATTTCACCCGGGGGGGGGGGGGGGGGGGTACTCAAAAAAGTTTTATACCGGGACGGGGAGGCTCCGCCCAGAGGTCCAACCCCTTACCCTTTCCCAAGGATATTATGATAACAGGTAAGTCTTAATTAAGTTCACCTGTTCCAGTGATATTATGTCACCCCTGCACATATAGGTATCACTTGTGAGAGGTATATCACAAATATTATACATTTACTATGTCCCAAAGTAAAAAGAAACGTGACATCTGCGGACATTTAATAGTGAAGTCCTGGACAAGAGATTCCTTCTTCATTCAAAGCTATAATGGCCATATTTTTGTGCAAGTTAATTTTGTGGCCATTTTTCTAAATACTTACTACTGAGGGACATACAAACTTATTAGGAAAAAAAATAACTTTGTGGCCATTATGAAGACATTATTATGGCAGTGGGGACCCATTTAGTAAGTAAAATCTTTATTTAAAGAGGGTAGCGCATAATAGCAAAGCTAATAAACTTGTGGCCCTATAATAAAAACTCTTGCCATTTTGCCATCAGAGGTACCTTTGGGGTTACTGCTTGCATGAGGTCTTTAAAATAAACATAGGCTGTTGTAAGCTAGGTGACTGCAGTGGGAGTTTGACTATATACCTGTTCTCCTTTTCCTCCATCTTGTCCATGTAATCCATTTTTCCCTCCATCGCCCTAATATCATTAAAAGAGATAACCAAATGAAATGAGTACTTGGGCGGAAAAGTGCTTAAGCCCCAGCATCAGGACCATGGATGGACCATGGGCAACCATGTTTTGAACATGGATGACAACCATGGTAAACCATGGTTTGTCCATGGTCAACCATGAACGTAATTGGCACAAGGCTGGCCATGGTCGAACATGTTCAAACTGACTGTGACAATTAGAAACAAGGTCGATCATGTCTATTTGTTTGTCTGTCTGTGTCAGCCTGTATGTCTGCCTGCCTGCCTGTCTGTCTGTGTCAGCCTGTATGTCTGTATGTCTGTATGTCTGTCTGTCTGTCTGCCTGCCTGTCATACTGTCTGTCTGTCTGCCTATCTGTTTCTCTCTTTGTTTGTTTGCTTGCGTGTTTGCTTTCCATGGAACTTGCTCACCTTGATTCCTTGCCTTCCTTCTGCACCAGGATATCCACGACTTCCAGAGGGTCCCTAAAGTAAAACCATTTAGTTTTAGCCAACAACAACAACAACAACAACAACAACCATTAGCCAACAACTACAGTATCCTATAATTATATTACTCTTTATTTACATTTTCATTGAGTGTCAAAAAGTAATTCTGAATTACTTTTGTTTTACTTTCCTTTGCTCTATGATTGGCTTAAAAAAAATTCACTGTTTCCCTCAGGACAAGTCATTAAATATTTGATGTATTATACTTCTCATTACTGCATCTATATTATAACACTGTTTATAAAAAAATATTTTAACTTTAAGGACACGATCACAGTGTATCTTTATTACAGCCAGTGATTCCAAACTGTGCTTTTGCTATGATGTTATACTGTGCGGGTTGTGAATAAGAGAACAACCCATAACTATATATACAGTGGAACCCCGCTTTACGGACACCCGCTTAATATGGACACCCGCTTTTTACGGACAGTTTTGTTTGTCCCGACGAAAGGCTCATATAGTTTCTCTTACATGAACCGCTTAATACAGACACCGGTTAATACGGACAATGGACACTTTTCTGTGACCCGAGTGGCACTCTCTCATACAAAGTTAACCTTGCTTTACGACCTTTACGGACACTGGTTATCCGAGAGAACCTAACTAAAGCTGCCAACCAAGTCTTTCAAAGGTTTTGTCTAATATTCAGTCCATCTGGTTGAACTGCAAACTGAAAAGCCAGTGCAGAGCAAAGTCACAGACTATTTTAAATGATTACACGTACGTCGTCCCGTTTCAAACAAGAGAACATTAATTTTACTACTTGTATTTGAATGAGCGTAAGGTTTCTTCAGTTTGAACTTAAGTTACAGTTAAGACATTAAACATCGTTCTGTTGCCTTTAAATTGTATGCTTTATAGTCTTTATATCGATAAAACCTGTGTCCGTGACGTTTATTCTGGGAGCCCGCTTAATACGGACACCCGGATAATACGGACACTTTCGCGTGTCCCCTTGGTGTCCGTATTAACCGGGTTCCACTGTATCACATTATTTGCTAAATTACAACTGGAGAGCTGACCTTTGAACCCAGGGGACCAGTTTCTCCAGGACTTCCTCTTCTTCCCAGGAATCCCTAGTTAATGAAACAACAACAAGAATCAGTAAAATGAATTGTCTCACACTACATCGTAACACTACCATGATGAGTGAAGAAACAACAAAGTATGCACGCTTTGTTTCAACGTGTAGCCAAAAGATGGCTGATATGTAATTTATGGTTCATTAATAAAGGGACTAGGTCAAGACATGCTGTCTCCTTGTGAGCTGGAAAACTAAGATTGATAATGAAAATATTCAATGAAATATCCAGTTTAAATTAGCTAAACAACATTTCTGAGCATTATAAATAGACAGTGTTCAAAGTGCCAGATCACTGTCGACCCGAAATAAATCAAGTTTAGCTCAATGCGATTTCAATTTTGTCCAATTTTGACAATCCACGCCCATTTGTGATTTGTGATGTACCAACCGTGATGTAGAACGTACCCGTTTTCCAGCAGGACCAGGATTTCCAACTTCACCTGGAAGTCCTGTTGTGCCCTAGATATTGAAGAATATAAAGAAGAAAAGAAATGAGTCAGTAGAGCAGTTACTGTATTAATTAAGTCCCTGCCAAAGGGGGGGGGGGGGGGGGGGGGAGGGGGGCTTACATTGGCTTATTAGAAGGGAGCTTAATAGAGGGAGGAGGCTTACTAAATATTTCCAAGGTGTAGTACGTGTCATGCTTTAGTTACCAGCATGCATGACTATGGTCGTCATTACAGATAGCATGCAATGAAAAGCAAAGCAGGATGAAATGGAGATTTGTCACCTACAAAGATGCATTGAAGTGTGACATATCGAAACAATCACTGTACAGCAAGGAGTCCAAAAAGTGTGACCACTTTAAATTAATTCATATTCTTTCGTGCGTGCAGGTTATCCAATCAGAAGCTGAGGATAGCTATCCTCGGTTTCTGATTAGATAGGATGTGCGCAAGAAAAATGTGAATTAATAAAAAGTGGTCACATTTGTGGGCTCCTTGCTGTCTTATACAAACCGATGATCCTTTGGCTCCTTCCAGTCCTCTTTTGCCAGGTTTTCCTGGAGCTCCCTAAAAGATGGAATGTAATTTATTTATCCAAAGTAGTTAATTACGCCAAAATAGTCACAGTCTGCGATTAAAGCATCTTAACGTCTCCACATACTTCTTCTCGCAAATTCCTACAAAATGTCTTTAGTGAAGCACTTCATTGGTACTTTTCAAGTGAAGTTTGTTAGTTGTTTTTGTTCTAAGTATACTTCCTCGATTGAAAGCTTAATTATTTTAATAATGTTGAGTGCAGGATGGTCAGGTTAAACAATAACGACATTTTTTACGAACTTTCTCAAACTCATTAATAATTCATCAAGGTAAAACAAAGGAGATCATAACCGTGTCGGAGGTTTGGATACCCGGTCTTAATTGGCATAGATTTTTACGATTTTATCTCTCCGTTTACTCCTTAGTTTTTGTTTCGATTGAGAAGATATCAAATACCTCAGACAGTGTTTCATCGGCTGTCCAAACACCTCAAATGTTGTCAAAATGCTCCGTTGCGTGTCATATTTTCAACTCTCTTCTCGGTGTTTGGATATCCCAATGAAACACTGTCTCTCGTGTTTGATATATTACTTAATGCCCTTTGAGTCCATATTTTGCCTAAAATTGCTAAAATAAACCTAGTGAAATATGGCTCTGTCATTTTCGAGAAATTAAGTACCTACGAAAATTACTGAGTCAATAAGGTACATATTATTTACTTGAATATGTACAAACCTGTTCCCCACGCCGTCCAGAATCACCAGGAATACCAGGACGTCCCTGTAAATTAAAATACATAGACAATTAATTCAGCTTAAATTACATGTTTTGTGTTCAAATGTTCAATCGACTTTATTATTATACAATTACATGTTATATCTTTCACCCGGCCGAGTTCAAGTATATGATATTTCATATATTAATTCTTGTATATACATGTACATGTAGCTCAATAATGCACACGGCCTACATCATGCACATGCAACACAGGGTTGTCAGAGGGTTGAGCATGCCAAGCCGGAGCCCGGAGGGGAGTACTACCTTATATAAGCTATATTTAATAGCCAAAGGGTATGGTGTTTTATCCGTTTTGGCCTGAAATAGGGTACAGATTTTGACCATTTTGGTCTGAAATAGGGTATGTTTTGAGCACTCTGGACTGGAATTTGATTTGGCTTTTAGACAAAACTATTTTTTGGTCATTAACATCGGGGATCATGCACAATTCATTATCCATTGAAACAGAAGCAACATGACAGAAGATAGTTATTTAAAAATCAAACAGTTTCAGGACTGTTTCACTTACATCTATTCCAGAATTTCCTACACGCCCAACAGCTCCCATTGGACCAGTTCCACCCTATGAGATAAAATTTGATAAAGCAAAAGTCAAACGTCTTACAGTACACATTTTTACATCAAAGGATAGTGTCTAATCACAGGCCAAATGGCCCATGCTCCTGAAGCTCATTAAGGTCTCCATGACATGAAGCGACTAGCCCCCCGGCCCTTGATAAAATGCTACAATTTTGCACACCAACGGCTTAAATAACATCCATCTGCATTTGCAGTCTTTCAATTCAATATGCTCTAGATATAAGGCCACACTGTTTTAGATATCTTTGTGCTGTTCCCATTCTTTGACTTGCATGTTCCCAGCTTGTTCAATAACTTGACCAATGTTAGCCCAATACAGTTCAACATGGTTCAATAATTCAACCAATGTTAGCCCAATACTGTCCAATACAGTTCAATAACTCGACCAATGTTAGCCCAACACTGCCCAATACAGTTCAATACTCGACCAATGTTAGCCCAATAATGTTCAATACAGTTCAATACTTGACCAATGTTAGCTCGCCCAATACTGTCCAAGAACTTGAACAATGTTAGACCAATACTGTCCAATACAGTTCAATAACTCAACCAATGTTAGCCCAACACTGCCCAATACAGTTCAATACTCGACCAATGTTAGCCCAATACTGTTCAATACAGTTCAATACTTGACCAATGTTAGCTCGCCCAATACTGTCCAAGAACTTGACCAATGTTAGACCAATACTGTTCAATACAGTTAATAACTCGACCAATGTTAGCTCGCCCAATACTGTCCAATACGGTTCAATAACTCGACCAATGTTAGCCCAATACTGTTCAATATAGTACCTGGTCTCCTTTGTTCCCCTGTGGGCCTGCTGCACCATTCAGTCCTTCTTTTCCTGATTCGCCGCGTGGTCCTTGAAGCCCATCAGGTCCTGGATCTCCCCTCGCTCCTCTCGGACCCTGTGTGCCCGCCAAGCCATTGTTTCCTTTAACTCCAATAGGCCCTGCTGACCCTTCTCCACCCCTCTCACCAGGAGAACCCTATGACGCAAATATTGTTGTGTTATCGATAGTATTTATTTAAAAAGGAATGTTGTTTTGGGACTACAGTTAAAGGGGAAGTATCACAAGAATTCTCCCAAGTTTTTGCATAAAACTGTGCTTGAATTATGAAGGTACACTCGTTAATCATGCACAAAATGGCTCCTGAACAACAAGAGAAAGACATCAATTCATTCTCCTGAGGTGGGAACAAACCAGAATCATTGATTTTGAGCTATTATAAAACTTGAAAACGTCAGCCCGACTATTTCAAGTTTCATTCCACTTCCTTCCTATCTGTCCTTAGTCAAATAAATTATCTAACAGTTTTTCTGTACTAGTAGGGCAAGACCCGGCCTTGTGTGCATGCACTTACAGGCTCATTAAAACAGGCATGAAATTAAAGCAAACCAAAGCATTTTTCATCTGTAGTATTCCCTAGTTTGAAACAGCCCTAAGCCCACACATGTACGTATTGCGGACCTATTTTTAAAACAGTACATACCGCTGGTCCCTCTGGTCCTGTTGATCCAGCCGGGCCGGGAGATCCCTTAAAACATAAATCACATTTTCAAATTCAAATTTGCACTAACTAAAAATTAGCCTCCTCGCAGACTTTTTTTTTGCATCGTCATGCAATCTCTCCTCGTGCTAACTAAAAATGTGCGTATAATCTGTCCCAAGCCTTGGTAACAGGGAACCCAGATGGCTCACTCCAGTGCCAGCATTAACCCCTGTTTCTCTGGCATGAAGCGACCAGGAGTATTGGATGGGATGCTAGCCAATCACAGATAACCTCCCAGCATTTTGTCCAGTTGTCCTAACAATTTGCTGGCAGGGTGTAGAGAGGCACTGTCAGTATATGTACCCTGTCTCCCCTGAGCTCCCAAAAATAGAAGAGCGCCCCTGGCACTAAATCAAATTACAGTAAGCAAATGACAGAACAACAATGCCTTGTCATACGGCCAGTTTCGTATTCTCGGACTGAACTGAACCTACAATAGCTTGCAGTGGAGGCAGACTGCTAATGCAGTGTAATCTCTTCAAATGCAAAGCTGTTTTTAATGATATTCCCCGCAATAGCCTCCAATCCAATCACAAGAATATGTAAAGAATATGTAAACCTGTAATTTGGCTGATCACTAGCTGTCATCCCATGAAAAACATTTAATACTTTGATTCCAACATCTAATCTAACCCATTTAAAAGTAGTTTAACAGATAACAATATTCATTCTTCCAAAAACAAATCTACAATTAACTTTATTCTGACGTTACTTGCAAGATTCTACATCTGGCTTTGCAGAAGCAAAGAAAAAATTCCAACTATAGAAAATTTTAGTTATTTTTTAAAACAATATAAGAAGGAAATTGAACCATTCTCTCTTTAGTAACTTTCTTATTTTTTAAAACAATACTCTTTTACCGGTTTGAAGTATCTCAGTCTCTTTGCACTTTCCTTTCTACCAGACATCCCTCCCCTATTCCTCACTTCAACATCCATTGTATAAGCTAATCTTCAGTGAATCAGCAAATAAACTACTTCCCGTCTTCCCTCCTTTGAGCTAAAAGCTTAGTTAATATATTTACACTCCTGGCCCTTTTCTTCTAAGACCACTTTCTGTGTATTGGTTAATTTTTTCTTCTTCTTTCTTTCTGTAATTAATTAGGTCATTTATCGAATATAAGAAATGTATTGTATTTTTTTTTAGCATCATACTATTATTACACCTATATAACCTGTATAATCAGGTATAATTCATTCTACAGTAACAGTAATAGTAATATATAATTTATAAAAAAAAATTATTATGCTTACAACCAGGCCAGGTTCACCACCATCTCCTGGCCGTCCTGACCGTCCAGGATCTCCCTAAAAAAAAAATTAATTCATTACCACTAAGAAAAATTAGACACTAAAATACACTGACATCTAAAAATCTACTAGACAGTATACTAATGCAAATGAGACAATCTGATTGGCTGAGCTACTCGTATACTATCAGCCATTAGTGTGCAGTGGCTGGAGGTTGTCTACAAAATTGCGGTTTCTTCTTTTGGAAGAGGATTTGGAGTTAATACTAGACAATTGTTGTGATTTTTACTAAAACAATTAGATTATTTGCTCTCAATTTCTATGATGTGATAGTTGACAAGGTCGTCATCATAGAAATCTTGAGCTCATAATCTAATTGTTAATTAGTAGAAACTTGTCGTGTTCTATTGCAAATCCACCAATTTGATTGCCTGCGACATTGTTTTCTATTCGCTGATAGACAACACTCGCACGCGCGTTGTCATACTCAGGATTCAACAATTGGCATCTCTTTTGATGTAAGTTGGAAAAATTACATAAATAATATTATTGTTGTACCATATAACAAGTAAAGTTTCTACTAAAACAATTAGACTACTATATAATATATACTCACCCTTGTTTTCTATGAGTGATAGGCAACTCAGCTACCCCTCATTGACTATTCGCTCATAGAAAACTCAAGCTGTTAATCAGAACAGTACTGAACATTGAAACTATACATACTTCAATTTGTAAAGTTAACTATAATTGTGAATTCCTAATAAACACAGCCATTAAAACCAATACAGCATACAAACCTTGAGTCCATCAATACCGTCCCTTCCTGATTCCCCTGAGGGACCCTAAAGAAAACAAATTCCATTGTCATAAAGTGATATATTTAACAAATAAAGAAGCCAAAGCCAATTATAATGTCATAAAGCATGAAAGGGAGTTGAGAACACGTGTTATCCAACTACATTTCTCATGACTGTACTCAAATAACCGGAGTGCTTATAAAACACAGCTTTTCTTTCTTATATACTCTCAGATAAACATGTTTTTTAACCGATCAGAGCACACATGTAATGCAGTCTATATTGGCTGTTGTTATAAATTTTATTGGCAGTGAAAACACAATCGTTAGTTGGGTTTTGAACAGTTCGTGTGTTATTGAAAGTCGCCAGTAAATAACTTCAACTGATATCACTTAATTGTCATGTTTAAGAACAAGATAAAGACTATACTTACTACTAGACCAGTTTCTCCCCGATCTCCTTGGGCTCCCCGTTGTCCTTGGGCACCCTGTGGCATGAGAGGTATATCATATTATACATACCGTGTGGTGTGAAATTTTTGCGGGATCTAAATTTCGCAAATTTCGCGGGTTTTCTAACGATCCGCGAAAATTAGATCCCGTAAAAATAAACTCCTGCAAAAAAAATCCGCGAAAATTTACTCCATTTATTTGGATTACTGAATTTCAATTAAATTGACTGCAAACAATATTACAAGTATCGTACATGTAAGTGACAGGAACTTCGTACATGTAAGTGACAGGAACTTGCCCAAGATACTTTGATAGCCTACCGGACCAATGCGGGTGTCCTCCGCAAAAAACAAACTTTCTATCAATGCAAAGCTTATGAAATCAAGTATTCGATAAAAATTGTACATGTTCTGCTTTAATTTTATTCAACTGTAAGAAGAGTACGGGCTCTGAAAACTACAAATTTGGGCTGAATATTTAAAGAAGGTTTAGACAGGGTTTAACAAAACCGTGGCTTAACTCGACTTTAAACTGGCCAACCTAGATGTGTTAACGTCATTTACAGTAAACCCGGTTAAGAAGGTGTACTTAAAGGAGCTATGTCATGGTTGGCGCATCTTGAAAAAATTGGCCATTTTTTCAAGTTCGCCATTCGCAATCCGTCTTAATCTTCTCCATCCTCAACCATACTTGTTCCTGTTTGGTTTATCATTACCTCTTTGGTGTTTTTCTACCTCAGTAAACTTTTATTTTGGGGCTTTCTTCAGTTTGAAGGTGATTTTGCACTTCGCAAAAATGACTAAAATATTGTGACATGTAGCTCCTTTAATTAACACAGACTAAAAAACAATTAGCTACTGAGACTGACCTGCTTATAAGTAGATTTAAACCTCATTAAATTCTCTTAAACTATGGCCTAACTTAGACTTAGTTTAAATATTCAGCCCAAAATGGCTGACGAGGCTTCGAGCAAAATTATTTTATGTAATTTTAAATGGGTAAATAAAGTTGTTGTTGTTGTTGTTGTTGTTGATTACATGCAGTTTCTTACCTGGTCGCCTTTCACCCCTTGGAAGCCACGTATACCAGGTATACCACCAGGTCCCTATAAACACGGTAAAAGATTATTAACATTAAAATGTTACGTTTTTAGACTGAATTGGACTCTGGACACTCAGTCCTATTGCCATTATTAATAAGGCCCAGCTGCAAAGTGCCATTAAGCTATAGGGCCCGGTTCGAACGTCATACCATCATTGTGTCGAACTCAATTAATCAATTAAGTTTGGCAGTGGCGTGACTGTAGCGCGACTCTAGCTCGACGTTTGAATCTGTTCAGTCGCAGCAGAGTTGCACTACGTGGCAAGGCAGTCGCGCTACGTGATTCTAGCTCGACGTTTGAATCAAGTCGCGCCACAGTCGTGCTACATGTACAGTCGTGCTAATGTCAAACTTAATAGGATCCCTTAATGGAGTCACGCTATGCGACTCTACTGAGCACAACGTTTGTATCAACGTTGCGCCACAGTCACGCTAATGTCGAACTTAATAGGATCCCTTAATAGAATATAGGTTCGACACTAGTGTGACTGTTGGACGTTTGAATTAACATCGCGCCAGAGTCACGTAGCACGACAAGCCTTGTTGCACTATATGCGACCCTGGCACGACGTTGATTCAAACGTCGAGCTACAGATCTCAGACTGTAGAGCAACTGTGGCACGATGTTGATTCAAACGTCCGCCGAGCTACAGTCACGCCACTGTCGAACTTAATTGATTAATTGAGTTCGACACGATAGCACAACGTTTGAACCCGAGCCTTAAAGCCATTTCCGAGTTGAAAATGAGTTAACTCGCATGTTCATTTTCATTTGAATGGTTATGCACCAGGACTTGCTTTGAAACAGAGGAAAAACTTACTGGTTCGCCGCTGTTGCCTGCACCTCCGCCCGGTCCTGGAGGCCCAGCTTGACCCTAGTGAACATGAAATGTAACATTACAATAATTTCACATTGACATTCATTTCTTGACAAGTAGTTACGGCAATCTACCATATTATAGGAAATTAACGCTCCACGAAATTATTAACGCAAATTTTAAAAATTCACGTTAATTTAAGTAATTGCGTTAATTTTTGTGAGCAAAGCGTTAATTTCATATAATAATTAGGTAACATCCCAGATGCCTATTCCTGGCCATCCCCTTCTACGTCAAAGCAATAAGTTCCATTCTCGATCCTAGAGCTCCTCTTTTACGCATGACTGATGGTGAGAAGAGCTCTGGGGAACCCTGCGAGAGAGCCTGTACATGTAGCTCTGATTGGTTTTTGGTTGAAACAATTAAGACCGATTCCGCTCAACGTTCGAGCAATAAGTGCAAAAAATTAAGTTACCAAAAAAATACTCATAGCACGGTAACATTTTGAATACAGTTAAGAAGAAATTATTGATAAATTAGCTCCCAAGCTGACCCTGCGAGAGAAGTCATTGCATATTTTAATTAAAAAGATGCTTCATGTCAGTTCAAAACAAAATGGCGTGCGTTTTTATAATTTTTTACGAGGTTTGACATTAATTTTCTCGAGAAAATGCTTGAGAATTTAATTGTGGGGTCACTTGGAGAAGTGAATTAAAGTGATATGTTTCAATTAGTATTCAAAATGTTACCTTGCTATGAGTAGTTTTTTAGTAATTAATTTTTGCACTTATTGCTCGACCGTTGAGCAGAATCCGTCTTAAAAAGCTTCCGATTGGTCAATCTGCTACGCGTGTAAATTGAACTTGCGGCGGGAGTTTTCCCTGTGGCTGGGGTTGAGAATGGCGCAGAAAAGAAAAGTTTCGAGAACTACACAACCATGAGCAAAAAAAACCCAAAAACCGTGTAATAAGTATGGACGTTAATATTTGCAGTTGCTGCAATTCTGGTCTATCCAACATATATGATCGCGCGCATAGACTTGTTCGGAAGAACTGCGAAAAAGCAATTGTTTTATTTATCAGGGATTTGGACAGTCTCAAAGACTTCCTCACAAGTTGGCCGGTTATGGCCGGTATAGGTGTAAATGGGTGAATTAATACCTTAAAAGGGCAAGATAACATTAAAGATCACTTCAAAATCCAGTGGGGCAAGGTGTTGGACGGTGTAATAAACATATGAAGTTGAAAAGGTGAAGTTCATGCATGTACTCACATCATTGCCATCTGACCCTGCTTCACCAGGGCTGCCATTGGCACCTTGATTACCCTATAGGACAAACAAATTGCATTTTCAATTACAGTCGAACCGGGGTTCCACTGTAGCAGCCTTTGTGGCCCCCTTGGGGGTGGGGAGGGGTCATTACTTTCGGGAACAAAAACCGTTCAATAAAGTTTTTTCTGAAATAAAAATGGGGCAAATCAGCCAATGTAGAGTAAATCGAATTCTTCTCTGATTCAGACTCAGAGCTAGTCAGATAGCGTAAACTGTTTCTACTCCATATGATGCATATCTCAGTGTGATAGAGTTTTCTGTGATTAACGTGTTCGTGATCAAGTTATGACACTGCATGAAGATATGATGTATACATTAGACTATCGATCATTGGAAAATATATACACGATATGACAATTAAAAAAACCTTGGTCTTGCTACTTTTGGGGGGCTCGCTACTTTCGGGATTTAAATAGCAACCACAAATTTTTGACGTAACTTTCGGGGTTCACTACTTTCGGGGGGTCATTACTTTTGGAACTTTACAGCAGTGCAACTACTTCAACAGCTTACTGCTGTTACTGTAATGAAATTCAACATACCTCTGTGCCAGACTCTCCAATGAGACCTGGCTCCCCTGTCTCTCCTTGGCCACCCTACAAGAGAAATTGACGTCAATTATGAAAATGAACTTGACATGTAAAAGAAGCTTTTAACCAAATGCAAATAAAGCAAAAGTGTGGTTCCTACATCTGGTCCTCTGGGTCCTGATGAGCCAGACTGTCCCGGTTGGTCCCTATAATTTGTTGCAAACAAAATAAACAGATACATGAGTTAAGTAAAAAAAAAAATGCTCCAATCAAAGAAGTCGCAAAGTAAACTCGGTGTGAACGAAACCAGCAGAAATGAAATGAAAGAGAAACTTGAAAACAAGAGAAAGACGGCTTGAGAAAGAAGTAAGCGATACAGACAAAACAAAGAGAGAAAAAGACAAAGATCTACGTCATTTCTCAAACTCAATAACCCTTTCACTCCCAAGAGTGCTAAGCTTAAAACTGAGAACAAATCTTAAATTTCGTTTTGCAAAATTCTCCGTTTATTCCTTAGTTTTTGTTTCAATTGAGAAGATATATCAAACACTTGAGATAGTGTTTCATCACATTTCCAAACACCTCGAATTTCATCAAAAATACTCCGCTGCGCGTCATATTTTCAACTCACTTCTCAGTGTTTGGAAATCAGATGAAACACTCTCTCGTGTTTGATATATTACTTCAAGTTCCTTTGGATGATTGAACACATGAATACTGCATCTCTTTGACTGTTTTTGTTCTTACTAGCTTACAATTAACATTTGTACCAACATTTGAACCTTAAAATACTGTAAGCTCTATTAAGCCCCCGGGGACTTATTTAATTTCAGGCCTCAAGAAGGGGGCTTAATAGAGAGGGGAGGCTTATTTCAAATCATAAATTTTTTAGAAAATTTATAATTATTCATTTTCAAACTTTACTATTACACCCCTAACTAAAACAGAACAAGAAATGTGTTATGTATCACCGTCGTCTCACAAATGCAATGCCATTTATACCCTAACTCAATGATACTTCTGGAAATTAAAGACCCCATTTCAATACAAAGTGACTGAAACGTCAGAAAATATTGATGAAATTTACGCCCACCTGACGGAAAGGGGAGGGAGGCTTAATAGAGAGGGGGGCTTATTACAAAATATTACTTCCAAAAGGGGGGCTTAATAAAGAGGGGGGCTAAATAGAGCTTTTATGAAAAAGGGCGTGGCCACAATGCAATATTTGGGTAATAGAAAAATATAAATTGACCAAAATGACATAATTTTTAGAAAAAAATTATTTTCCTTCACTTTTTGAGTTATTTCTAACAAAAATTGAATCTTAAATGCATTGTCATTTTTTTCAATTTTTACCCCCGTGTTACGCCTTTGTACATCAGGAATGTGCTACTGTTTGAACTTCTACTTAATCTTTAGATAATGATGATATTTGTGACACTCATGCAAGCGGAAGGAGATTAGAGAAATAAATGCTTTTAAAATACCCAATTAAGTTCACTACTACGTCAAAATGCTAAATATTCTCATTCCTCATTAGGAATATTATCAAATTGGGTACAATTGTCGTCTACATTCAATTAACATTAGCGTTTGGCAGCACATAAATCGACTTTGTTTAACAAGGGTAACACTTGCGACTGACAAACCTGTGGCCTTCCAGATTGAATTGGAATTTAGAAGTGTTGGTTTTTGAGGAGGTAGGAAAACCAGAGTACCCGGCGAAAAAACCCGGAGCAAGGATGAGAACCAACAACAAACTCAACCCACATACGACGCTGGGAGGTGAGCGCTCTCACCACTGTGCCATCCCTGCTCAGAATCCCTTTAGTTGTTGATTTGGATTATATTCCCACCACTTTATGTAAGGAGAAAATAAATGGTGATCACTTACAGGCGCACCCTTCTGTCCTTGGATCTCTCTTATCACAGTTGATGGACCCTTTGAGTCATTGGGCCGTATGATCTAAATAGGAGTAAAAACATTTTAAACAAAAAATTAGGTGGTTTAAGGACTCAAGAAGCTTTTACATGGAAAATGGTTTTCTCCCACACTTAACTGTATGCATGGCGCTGATTTGTCGCAGTGGTCAGCTTGTCGACCTGATGGTTCACAGCGGTGTAGGAGAATATCAATATTGAAGACTACAGAAACTTTGGAAATGGCTGATCATGTTACTAAGTGGTTCTGATCAGTTTTCAGAATTTTGATGACACCTGATAGTGTATCAGGTTGGTTGTTCAGTCAGGAGAGCAAGTGCACAGTTTTTGGCAAATCTTTGTTTAAGCACTCAAAGAGTTTCCGATTGACCCCCCTCCCCCCCCCCCCCCCCCTACAGAAGGGTATTTTTGGTTTGAACTCCCACCCCTGGAAATTCAGCCCCCTCCCCCTCGGAATTTCCAATGGCCTTCCTTGACATGGATATTTTCTGGAACTGCACATGGTATTATATCATCCAATCAAGAAACAGCGCAAGCACTCATGGGTACTCTGAAAATTGAGGATATGTCATGTTGCCTAGCAACTTCGGGACGAAATTGGTGGGCTCAGTCCCGTCTCGGAGACGGGATTTCACCATCAACTGATACTTGTTCCCTCAACACCTGACAAAGATCTCTGTTAGTGTTAATGTCATCAGAACAACATTTTCTGGTACCAATGGAAAATGGAGAATCAATGCCAGTATAATTTGTGACAACAAGACTAATAGTTTTCTCTGCTAACCAGATGGAGACGTTTTGACTTTTAAAAATGTGAGCCCCAGACTTAATTTTAGCCCAAGACGTTCAAAGCTACGAAGCACAAGCTCCCTGTAACTTACAACTCATCAAATATTTTCTTGTTTCCAGTTTGCGTTATTAAAATGTAATGATCAAGTAATATTACCAAAAAGACACCATTTATGAAAACAAACAAATTAACAATCGGGACTTTGAGAATTCCTTAAGCATAATATATTGCAAAAAATTGAGACTCTGTGACAGCTTTGCATTCTCAGAGACATAAAGAACCACTCAAAACAACACTGTGCATGAGACTCGACTAAAACATAAATTTGCGAGACCCATATTTTTTTAAGAACCATTCGCCACCCCTTGTTTACTCACTGACAGGTTTATGCTCCGTCAATTCCCAGCCCGACCATCTCCCCCCCGGGCATTTGTCGGGCATTTTACAACTTTTCCATCCCTGGGGTGGGGCATTTGCTATAACCGGGCAGCCCGAGGGTGGGGCATTGTCAAAGGCAACGCAATCTTTCGTATTTTAAAAGACGTACAGGTTTTGTTGTTTATTTAAAATTTCCTGATTGCCCCCGATAGAAAAATATAAAAACTGAGTTGATATTAAACCTCGTTTGAGTCCCGCAAAGAGCTATGTATTTGTGAACAATTATAGTGTCCATCATTTAATAGTTCTGCTTGGAATTTAGATTTTTAAATTCGTTGATCCTCTCAAAAACGTTTTTGAACTTGTCCCGTGGGTCGGGCATTTGCACTGCTCCTGAAGCCCCACCGTGGGGATTTTGTGCATGTAAGCTGACCCCACCATGGAGCATTTTCAACCTTCTGACAAAAAAATGACAAATGCCCGACAAATGCCCGGGGGGGGGGGGGGGGGATGAGCGGGCTTGGAATTGACGGAGCCATTAACTAAAAGAAAACAAACAAACAAACAATAAATAAATAGACAGACAGACAGCATTACTGAAACTTTCTTACCCGTCCAATGTCAATAGGGTCTGGTCCCCCGTCTGGTCCAGGATCACCAGTTGGTAAGGCAATAATGTCCCCAGGGGGGCCAGGATATCCCGGGGGTCCTTCCACACCATTTTCTCCTTTCAAGCCGTCAGCTCCAGCGGAGCCCTGCAAAAGTACAAAAATGTTCAAGGCTGTCTACAAGCCGCACAAGTGGCTTATCAGTCCGGCACTAAGAGAGGGTATAAAGAGGGTAATGAGGGTAAAGAGGGTAATGACGGTAAAGAGGGTAATGAGGATAAAGAGGATAATGAGGGTAACTGAGGGTAATGACGGCAATGAGGGTAAAGAGGGTAACTGAGGGTAACGAGGGTAACTCAGGGTAATAAGGGTAAAGAGGGTAATGATGGTAAAGAGGGTAATGAGGGTAATGACGGTAAAGAGGGTAATGAGGGTAACGAGGGTAACTCAGGGTAATGAGGGTAATGACGCTAACCCTCATTACCGTCATTACCCTCAGTTACCCTCATTTATTACCCTCAGTTACCCTCAGTTACCCTCATTACCGTCATTACCCTATTTACCCTCATATTACCCTCATTACCCTCATTACAATCTTTACCATCATTACCCTCTTTACCGTCATTACCCTCTTTATCCTCATTACCGTTATTACCCTCTTTACCGTTATTACCGTCATTACCCTCTTTACCGTCATTACCCTCTTTATACCCTCTCATATATTTTAACTCTGGTTTCCATACAGCAATGAAGCGATTAGGAGTATTGCTACTCCCCTGGATGGGATGCTAGTCCATTGCAGGTAACCCCCTGGGCAGCATTTTTGTCAGTTTGCCCTGACAATTTCCGGTACCCATTTATACTCCTGGGCGGAGAGAGGCATTGGGAGAGTTACGTATCTTGCCAAGAACACAACACAGTGACCCCAGCCGCTTGATCTGGAGTCCAACATGCTAACCAGTAGACCACTGGCCTCTCAGCTTATTCTACATGTAAGTGGAAAAATTCCCATTTTTGTGAAATCTCTGTTGGAGCACTATAGAGGAGTCTCCAATTCTTCATCATCCATAGCCTGCGAGCAGGCTCACATTTGGTTGCGTGAGCAGGGAAAGCAACAAGAATCTCCAGGTTCGCTCACCGGCTCGCACGCGACTCTCAAAGCTTTCACCGCTCGCACATGGACCCCAAACATGAGCTCATCCACTCAGAAGATAACCAGCGCTAGCTAGAGCAATCAGAAGTTGCACACCAGCATAGCACAATATAATGATAATACATTGTACATCATGTTACTTGGCAATATTCATTGACGAAAACCTTGGACTAATGATCAGTCAATTCTCGGCGATGGGATGTACTCAATAAAAGCCTGGTTCTAATATCATAACCCTGTTATTAAACTACACATACACATATTACTTCCGGAGACAAGCAAATAAAAGTTCAAATTTGGCAAAAAGCATTTTCTAAATTAGCTTCATTGATAGATTTCAACTCAATCAGGTCACACGCTAGGGTTTCACAAAACAGACCTATAATTTACATACATGTACTGAGAAGCAAATAATTGTTAAGTTACTTTTAGCTGATTAATCTATGAATTTGTATTTCTTTCTTTTAAGCTTATCATGTTTTTACCAATTTTTTTATGTGCTTATTCGTGTAGTTATAAGTAGTTATAAGTAGGGGGAAAGAGAGGGGGGGCTTAATAAAGTAGGTTATAAGTAGTTATGTAACTGAAAAACCCTTGTAGGGAGTTGCAATAAAAGTTTACATTTACATTTACATTTACAAATAAACTGATGTAAGGTATATTGGATCTGAGCTGGAAGTAAATTATTAACAAATTTCGTAACATTATTTTTCTTGAAAGGCTTACTGGTTCTCCACGATGTCCACGTGGTCCACTAAGTCCTACAATTCCTGGGTCACCCTGCAAAAAAAGGTCAATAACATCAGGGGGATGGCTCATAATGCGCCATGTTGGCGCTTCTAATTCTGGTTTCTGTAGCATGAAGCGACAAGGAGTATTGCTTCTACCTTTGGATGGGCATTTGCTAGTCCATGATGGGTCCCGTCATGTAAATACCGGTAGTCACTTAAACCATAGTTTAATAGAGGGAAATGGTTATTAAACCCGGCAAAGTTCTTTGTTATATGTTTTTGTTCGCTATTTTTGGGGTTGACCGTGCACAAAACCTGACAAAATACAATAGGTGGTTACGTGTGTTCAAGCAACTAACCAATAGAAACGTTGCAATTACGTAATTCATGCATAGTGTATGAGCGCAAAACAAAAGATGTGCACGGTCATGGACCTTCCAACATAAATCTTGGCCTCTTTGTTTGCTCCTTTGAAGTTTGCCGGGCTTCATAACCATTTCTCTCTATTAAGGTATCAGTATACCCCAAATTTGACCATTTTGCAAGATTTTACTTTTTGTTATCTTCAGATAGATTACATCAAAACCTTTCATTTCCAAAAAGTTTCATGAAAAAGATTGCTTCTAAAGAAAGTATGAAGAAAAAAACGATTCTCGCCATTAATTATTTCTAATCGAAAGCCGTCAACAGTTTGTCAACATGTATGTATTAAAAGTCACGTAACACGAGGGCCGACATGTTTGTGGATTCACCCGAAATTCGAAAGCCGCATCTTGCAATGTTCATAGAAACATAAGAGACTGCTGTCCGCGTTTTCAAGTAAGAATATACCGAAAATGGGAAATTGTTCGGTGAGAATGTTCGGTGAGAATTGAGCTGAAGCACTCGTCTCAACCAGAAATGACACCGGATCGCATCACTGATAATTAGGACAAATTGAAAATCGCTCGCAGTTGCATATCCATGTGGGCGAATATCCCACAGAGAAGCTAAATGGAGGGAAAACTGAAGCCATAAGCTCTTAATTTACTTGTAGCATGATCGGTGAGGGAGAACTTTCTTCTCTAGCCGTAAGAAGCGCGCATTTGAGGTCATTTGTATTCAATACGAACTCTGTTGTTAATTAAAGTAAGACGAGCCTTCTCTTTATCGATCAACGCATAATTATTTTCACACGTATTGTGTAATTAATCTCATCAGACCGGAAGAACGCCCAAAAACATGTTTTCCCCTGTTTCTCAAAACTAAAATTTCAGCGAATGAAGCGCACGTTTCAAGTTCGTTTGCAACGAATTTTCAACCTTTTTCGCTGCAATTTGGAGAGAATGTTTTTCCAATAGTCTGATACAAAAACTGTGTCGGGGAATTTTATTTTTTTCCCTCCTTCGAAAGTTATGGAGTATTTTCGTACAAATCCTGTTTTGTCAACCCTCGAAGTTTAACTGTGTGTTAAAAGCTAACCAGACAAGTAATCAAAATTCCCCGACACAGTTTTTTTAGAGAAGGGTGTCAAGAACACGTAGCGATGTTTTTCGCCTTTTCCCGTTCAATTCCGGCCGGAAACGAACTCGATTTGTGGACCGATATACTTTTTGAAATTGAGCGCTATATTCGAAACACGTTAATCTCTTTACTTCAAATGAATACATATTCGTAATCTACAATTCTTATAAGCTTTCAAGAAATATATACTTTATTGGGGTTTTTGTTAAACGTCTGACGTCTGACCGTAAAACAGCGCCATAACGCATGATGGTCATTTGGGGTATACTGATACCTTAACTATGCTTAAACTTTTAGAAAATTTAATTACTATTTATAATAATTTAGTTTCTGCTAAAAATAGTAACCTTAAGCAAAGAACCTTGTTTTTCTCAGAAATGGCAGGTTTTAAACATAACTGTGATCGTAGTTACATGTATTCCACACTCCAATTACATACATGTAATAACTGTAAGTGTAAGATCTAGCTATTAGGGTTATACAGTGGAACCCCGCCTTACGCTAACAGCCACCCCATTTATACGGCCACCCCGTTATTACGGCCACTTTCTTTTGGCCCGGCGAAATCACACTTATTACCTCTTGTATAAAAACCTCTTTAATACGGCCACCTCATAATACGGCCAATGGCCAGATTTTGTGATCCCCACTAAATCCATGATGGATTAAATTTAGCAAATCATTGACGCAATGAACACATGAGACACTTTACTCATTCACACTTTCGCACAGATTGACCTGTTTTCAATGTCAATAAGTCTATTGTCTAATTGTCTCTGAACTTGTACACACAAGGAACCTCCATGTCATATCCGCTGTACCATAATTTTGACCAACTGTACATGGGTGATTACTGCAGTATATTACATGACAAAAGCAAGTGCGGCATACACACCTTTTCTCCTTTCGGACCCGGTTCCCCAGGTAGACCAATCTATCGTTATGAGAAAAATGAAAACATTTCTGTAATCAATAGATGCAGACAAGACAAATTCATAACCAAGCATCACTGACTGTTGCACGCTACAGAAAATACTTTTTAGTTGAAAACATTTTCAAATCAGCCTGCATGCACAGCATAATAAATTAGTCATGATAGCGAATAACTTTCAAGGAATACTGAGGTCTATGGGTGCGAAGACCAAAAAGTGAAACCCTGGATCAGCTCAATTTTATGTCAAACAATATTTATTATATATCCACCACTAATTAACTCTCCAGTGGATTAATTAGTGTCCGGCTAGGATATTCAGCCAGAAAACAAACCTTTTGAGCTGGAGGCTCTTGAGGTGCATCCGGTTTCTAAAAGAAGGAAACAATTAATTAAAAGAACTGGGGAAGCTAATAATCCTGAGCTTTTAGAAATGATATAAAAATAATTAAGACTCTCTAAAATTGAGCTAGAGCTATAGTTAAAGTACTTGTACATGTCAAGCACTGATCTTCTTGAGCAATTATTAGTAAGACATATAGAATGCAGTGAAACTAATTATTAGCTGTGTTAATTAGTTACTGTCAACCTTCAAGGGTGCCTTCTAAGAAATCTTTCCTACAAGCGTTGTTTTAGAAGAGTTACCCTTAAGCTAGAAAACTATATATCATTGTAATTTAGCTAATAAAATGAAGAATCCGAAAAAACACTAAAAGTACTATTAACCGATTTTGTTCTGTATGTGCGCGCAAGCCTTCAAGAATAATTACTACATACAGTAGCCTTTGCATTACCACGGACATCCAACAAACTGATATATAGTGTCCATATTAGTGAGGTTAACTTTGTATGGTAATGTGTAAGTTGGGCGAGAAAAAAATGTCCAACTGGAATGTCGTGACAAACTGCATACAGTTACTTATTAGTATGACCATCTTTACACATGACGCTTTGTTTGGGGTGAGTGCAAAACAATGGACAAGGAAAGCGGGAGTCAGGCAGATAGACGATTGAAGGGGTCGGGAGAAGGGAGAGAGGTTTTTTCCCCTCCCGCCAAAATCTGGTCAAATAATTGGGTGGTTGTATTAAACAGGTTCTAAAATAAGAAATGACTGACTGAGCTTTTCTTCAGGTTAAAGAAAGAGGCCGTAATAACGAGGTGGTCTTATTCACTAACAAAGGTCAGGACACAAGGCAGGGTTCAACTGTATGTTCAAACTTACGGACGCAGTCCAATTCACAGCCAGTGTTACAACATTTCAGCCCTGATGGGCAGGTGCTGTCGTCTGAACAAAAGTTTTCCACTTCCTCCGGGCATTCAGGTGGAGCCTCAAATCTGGACATGTACCTGGTGCTGAAACAGATCATGTTAAACTTGTGTTAAAACACTATTTAGCAATTTGTGGTTCCAGAAAATATCCATACCTCCACCATGTAAGGTTTTTTGGTTTGAACCCCTGAACCCCTCCCCCCCCTCCCCCACCCCTCTGGAAATTATAGTTTAGCTTCATACTTTCCTTTCAAAATTTTGGCTTTTGATACCCCCCTCCCCGTCAGAATTTCCAATGACCTTCCTTGGGGTGGGTATAAATATTTTCTGGAACTGCACAATAATATTATTAATGAAGTAAAACTTGGCTTCCTGTTGGAGCCAAAGCAGAAGAAGCCATCCAAGAGACAATTTTAAAAGAGCTTGCAGGCAAAACCTATCAAAATCCCAAAACAGACACCCCCAAAAATTAGCCTCCTCCAATTCCACCAAAAAAAAAGGGTTAAAAACATCCAAAAACCACCAAAAATTGACCAAATAAAACACAAACTAATTAATAATTTTCCTCGTGTCAGTACTGGCGAGATCTCATATGAGAAGAGAGACCAGGAGATTAATGGTCATTACTCCTGGCTTATCATAGAGGACATTGACGCATTATATACAATTGTCCTCAAAAAGCTCTATAGTTATACTCAAATGGACCATTTTATTTTTCAGGGTGGAGGGGTGGGCAAATACCAAAAAAAATTCCTGCAAAACGTTTTATAAAAAAAATTGTGCACAGTGAAACAAAATAACTAAACCTAGTCAAAGGCAAACTAGTCACGGGCATTCATGCAAAGCATTTATCCACTGGGGCTAAATTGGGGGCTAAAAAAATTGCCCCACCCCCACCACCCCCCTCAAAAATGAAATGTCTTACTTACTCTGGTCATTATGCGTCAGTCAATTCCAGCAGTGCCCACCCCCCCACCCCCCCCCCCCCCCCCCCCGGGCAAACCCCTGGGCATTTGACATTTTTGAAAAATTTTGGTCAATTTCCCCACGGTGGCGACAGCGAGCCATTCAAATTCAGGCCAAAAAAGAAGGCAAATGCACCACCCCGGGCTCATCAGTTCTCAAGTTTAAAATCAATGCAAAGATTCAAGACACAGATAAATTTTAATATTTGTCTTTTATAGCCAGTGAACAGACATAAAACGGGCAAAAACACAAAAATATTCACAAGCTTTTCAAGCCCTTGCTGGACAAGCCATTACATAACAAACTCTTCGTTCTTGTTTGAGTTGTCCGAAACTGTGAGACCGAAGCCACTTGGCTGTTTTAAAAATTCCCAGAGTGGGCTAATGCCCGTCCCCGGGGCCGAGATAAAAATCACTAATGCCCCACCCCCGGGATTGCAGCGTGTGTAAATGGCCCGGGGGAGGGGGGGGGGGGGGGATGAGCCACTGCCGGAATTGACTGACACAAATTACAGAACTCCATGAAAGAAGCAACTTTCTAGTACGTAGCAAAGGAGTTTTTACAAACTGGTAAACTGAATATAACTAATTAAGATTATATTTCATTTACGCCAATATTATTTCTTTAAACATTGAAGTTATAAAGCTTATAATTTTCACAAAAACGTAAGCTTACACGCTTGACCTTTAAGCTACAAACTTAAGCTTAAGCTTATAACTCAACTCAATGATCTGTAAATAAAATAAATTAAATTTTATATGATTTGCAGGTCACCTGAGGTCACTGACCTAAAGTTATCGGAGGCTAACAGAGGCTTTTTTCGGCAAGAATATAAGCTTAAGCTGTCGTAAGCTTATCATGTCGAGAAACTCTCGTCCCGACGACTTCACGCGTACACTAGAAGCGCTTAGAATTTCCCTGTTTACTTGTAATACGTGTCGAAAAGATTATAAACGTAGAAATAGCAAAAAAAACTAGTTGCTTTCTAACAACAAAAACAATTTTGTTTTCTTACCAGAGCTTGGACAACAAACATTCTTTCACTGCTCGGGGCAAGGGTCGAGCGCCCCTTCTTAGGCGCGAACTGAGCATGCGCAATGTTACGCTCCAAAAAAAATACCCTATAAAATTATGGTTTAATAGAAAACTTTTTCACTGTTGTCCAAAATTGAACAATAAAAAACTATATTTGATTTCTCCAACGAATATTAAAAGCGGTATTTGTGTCCTAGAAGCCACGCAAAGCCCAAGTCGATCAGACCGCGAATGATAAGCTCTTGTATTGTCACGCTGTCTTGGCGTGACAGCAACCCAGGTCGAAAATATTTCCGGTATGTCTAACAAAATCCTTCAAAAATAAAATAAATCTCTTGTCTATTGAACATCCACAGCTTAAAACCATTTTAGTCTTGATGTTCCCGGTAAATGAAGTCATCTGAATGAGAAAATCTAGCGATTTTATTCCCCAAAAGATCGATTAGAACGTGTTGAGGATGACGGGCGAGTCACAAAGGAGTATTGTTTATAGTCACGACTGTTCTCTCGTGTGAGACATGAAAAATAATTCTTATTTAAATAAAAAAAGCTGCTTAAAGTGAATCCTTCCAAATGTACGTATTTCGCTTCCAGAACAATTATTTTCGAAATGAAGCCTTGTATCACCCAATAAGAAACACAACGATCGATCAATAATAACCTATTTGTTATGTTTCCCTGTATAAATGCTGGCCTCGTGAGAGGTATAGTCCGCATGTACCGGGCGCGCATAATTCCCGCTAGACGTTTGCCGTTTTCAAAGGAAACGTTTCAGTGCTTGTAATTGCCCCGAAGTCTTCAAACTTTATAAAGGTTTTAATTTATCGAATTTATGAGACCTAAAACAGTGTTTAATCGTCTAATCGGGAAATAAAATCCTCCATTAACGCTAACCTGGACTCGATGAATACTTGGGAGAATTCCAACCCAAAAATGTTAAACTAGGATGTATGCTGTGTAAAATCGAGCAACCATGCAATTAGAAATCTCTGGGAAAAACGGGTTCAAATCTGCAGCTTTATATTCGCGCAAATAACATAACAGCGAAGAAACGAAGTGAGGCAAGCGATATATATAGTCGACGCCTATGACAAAGAATGATTATTGTTACAGCAGTAATACTCACTTCACTAGCACCACCTCCGTGTTGGGCCAAAGTGTGACACACAAACAGCAGTAATAACGGGAAAATAGCGATCGTACGGGAACTGGCCATGCTTGAAAGCCGTCTAAACAGGTCCTACACGGGTGAAAAATGCTCACAAGCACGCACTACACACCAAAAACGCTCAGACCTTGATCAATACAGCCTTGAGCTTTCTACTGCGCGTGCAAAGGACAATTTCTGATGGGAAGCTGTATCAAATGTCCTTTATTCGACCAATGAATAAAGCTTTGATGTAAGACGAAACATGATAAGAAACAGAAATCTTTACTGTGCATGCGGTATTGTTGGAATTGTCTAGACAGCCAACAGAGTAACGCTAAGACCTACAGATTCGGGAAGGAAAATTTTACCTTTGGATATTTACATGGCGTTTCTTTAGAGAAAACAAAGTTGTGCAAAGAACTTGCAATAGCATGGTCAGGTTATAAAATGTTGAATGGTTTTATTAAGATGAATTCCAAAGAATAAAATGGACCTTTGGGCCAAGGACATTGCATGTCGTGAGCCGTGATGGCTGGATTAAATACCCGCTAAATTAACCATATGCATCACGTTTGTTTTTTCCCGCGAACGGCAAAAATCCCACTTTCTGCCGTTTGCCGTTTCTACGTGAAAGTAAGTACCAGAGTAGTTTGAACGATAATCAACTGAAAGCTGACATTTGCCGTTTGCCGTAGAACCCAATTTTCATTTATTTATTTATTTTATTGTATTTTATTTATTTATTTAATTTGTTGTTTTTTGTTATTTATAAATATTATTATTTGTTTTATCCCTCCGCTCCCTTCCCCCGTCCCCTATAAGCTCCAATAGCCTGTTCGGATAGTGGCTCTCGACCAGAATAAAGCTAATAAATGAAATGCTACGCTTTCTTTTTCCTTTTTTCCATTCATCTCATGTATATCCCTGACGAAAGAATGTTTACCACAAGTGCCTCAGAGGCCGGGCTCAGAGGCTTCCCTTGGGAAATAAATAAAGGGAGAGTTAGAAGGGGGGGGGGGGGGGGGGGGGGGAGAGAGAGTCCGGGGAAAGAGCGCTTTTCTCTCTCTCCCAGACTGGCCCCTGATGTGATAGCCTGCGTCGCAGACGGACTTGACCTCCTTGACCTCTAGAACATAGCCTGCGTGGCAGGCGTAGAAAGGGGGGAGGAAGGGAGTTCGGGCGTGAGCGCGAAGCGCGAGGAGAGCGCGCGGAACGCGATCGGCGGGAAGAGGGGCAGGGAACCACGCCGATCGCGCGATCCCCACGCCGATCGCGCTCCGCGCTCTCTCCTCGCGCCCGAACTCCCCTCTTCCCTCCCTTTTCTACGCCTGCCACGCAGGCTATCTAGAACAAGGATTTGTGCACTAATTCGCAGACGGACATTACCGGCGGTCAAGTCCGTCTGCGACGCAGGCTACTGATGTGATAGTCATGAAACATTTATGTAGGAATACCCTACGGGAAGGTTATTCATTTTGAAACATTTGGAACGGTAGATCAGAAAACGTACATGGACCTGACATGGAAGCTATCACGGAATAATTATATAACTGCCTTTTGAACACTTGTGCTGGGACCTGTCATTGCCTTGCGTTCCTTTGTAGTTTTTCTGCAAATTTTGCCTGAGATCATAGTCTCTTGGTTTGAGCTATTACAATAGGCTTTGAAGCCGGAATTGCCGTGGTACGAGGAAGCTGGTTGGTAACCTGCGATCAGACGTTCTTTTCCTTTTCTTTCTTTTTGCGGGAAAGAACGAGCGCGCGGTTAGAGGAGGGCCTGATCGCAGGTCAGCTGATTGGTCCCATATAGCTAGCCAAATTGGAAAGATTGCGCTCCATTAGACTAAGAGCTACTAAGGTCCCGTCCACACTAATGCATCGATCAATTCCAGCTGTTAACATCCCTCCCTCCTCCCCGCCCCGGGCCGATCCCCGGGATTTGTAATTTTTTTTCGTGAGACTACAAATTTCCCAACCTCGTTCCGCAGGGTCTACTCCGCTTTCAAGACGCCCAGGCCGCCATCTTGAAAGCGGAGTAGACCCTGGGAACGAGGTTGCAAATTTCCCGCCCCCGGGCCGCCAGAAATTACACAACAAAAATTAATTAAAACTGAGCATGTTTAATAACGTAACATCAGTGTATCACTGGAAACGAAGTTGCTGCGCATGAGTTCGCATGCATGCTAGCTGCCTAATGGATAGTCTTGCTTTGTGCTTTGAATCGGAACACATAAAGTTGTTTCTTTGTTTGGATGCACTACTTTGGGCGATCGTAAATTTCCGGTTATTTCTGGCGACCGCATTGATCTGGCGATCAGTCAAGTTGTCCCCGACCCCACCCCCGAACGAGGCAACACGTTGTTGTACAAAATCCCAGCCCCCGGGACACAGAGCCTTACATATCCCCAGGGTTATGCCCGGGGGTAGTAACAGCCGGAATTGATTGATGCATAGTCCGTTTTGTGTTTTGTCAGTCAGAAAAGAAAGATTACATTAAAATTAGTCAGTTTACCAAGTTTGGGGTTGTTTTGTTAGATTACATTCTCGTCCCCACAGCCCTTTCGCATCTCTTAGCCGGCGGGGCCTAGGCACTGCCTAGGCCCCGCCGGCTAAGAGATGCGAAAGGGCTGTGGGGACGAGAATGGTTAGACTGATTACAACCATGTAGAAGGCTTTCAAAAAATCAGAAAAATGAGAAACTTTGTATGGACTCACAGCCTGGTCACTATGCAATGTAACATAACCAAACTTGGTAAACTTACTCATTTTCATGCGATCTCTCTGGTGATGGAATTCATTTATTTTAAATATGACGCGATTTGAACAATGGGTAAACTAGGACCCAGTCCCTTTTGAACTTCAGAACGGGCAAATTAGTGTTAAATTAACTAAGCGACTCGCCGCTATTCTTACCACAAGGTCAGTGACACGCCAACCTCGTTCCCAGGGTCTACTCCGCTTTCAAGATGGCGGCTTGGCGTCCTGGGAACGAGAATTTATTAGTCTTCGAAAAGCCCCCTTGGGGAAAGATAATAAAGTATGTATGTATTGGTGACCACGCCGCTCTTGATAAAAAAATACTAATTACGTGTAGAAATAGTTTCATAGGATAAGATTTTTATCATGTAGACCAAGGCTTGGTCATGCTTCCCGCTCCTATCTTCACCTGTAAGGCAGGCTAGCTACTGACTCGTTCCCCCAGTCGTCTCTCTTGTCTCCTTTGTTGGGAGTCGCAAGACTCCCAACAAAGAAGACAAGAGAGACGACTGGGACGAGTCAGGGCTAGCTACTCGATTGAACACCCCACCAGTGAATCTCCATTGTGGAGGAAAAAAAGTCCCAATTTCTATTCTTGTTTCCTGTTATTAAAAAAAAATAATAAATAAAAAATAACTCGACTTTGTTTAACAAGGGTATCACTTAACAGTCTTGCAACTGACAAACCTGTGGCCCTCGGATCCCAGATCCAATTGGAATTTAGAAGTGTTGGTTTTTGAGGAGGGAGGGAAAACCGGAGAACCCGGCGAAAAACCCTTGTTTCGTAGTAACGTTTCCTATTTCAAGCCTTACAAAGAGGGGCATTTAAGCATGGCCCATTAACAAACAGCGACAAGGTATATTTGAACTCGGAACACTGTAATACAATATTCATAGACTAGCTTATAAAGGAATATTACCGGATCTTCACCGTGTTAGCAAAATAATTTATCTCATAAATTACTTTTAACTTGGCTTAAAACGCCAACTTCACAATACTAAATTTCTTTATTATAATAACTTTCTTTATTCTGAACATTTCAGTCACCAATCAATCTTCATTGCTTCCTCTCGTTTCTTTTCCACCACAACAGCAGTTTGTGACACTTGGTAACAAAAGGAGCCTTAGCTTCACTTCGGATAAACCTCAAATACCAGATTTTGGTTTTCTACTGCAGTCAAAAATAACACACAATGGCTCGGGGCAAACAGAGAAATGTTGCGACTATCATTTTAGCAAAACTATTAATAATTCCCCTTCCATTAAGGAGCTACGTCGTGATGGCGCATTAATTCGCCGTTCGCAATCCGTCTCAATCTTCCCCAATCTTAACCATCCTTGTTCCTTTTTGGTTTATTATCACCTCTTTGGTGTCTTTCGCATCGACGTAGACTAATATTTTTAAGGGTTCCATGTCGTGACTAGCTCCATTAAAGTCTGAAGAATCGCTACTAGCCATGGTCATGACAAACTGAGGGAGCTTGCCTTTATTTGTGCAAGATATCTTGTTGGCCAGGTTGGTGCAGTAGAACTACAAAAAGACCTTAGGGTCATATACATTAAACTAACTACCCTGAAGTATATATTATTTTAAGATATCTTGAGAAACGTTTGAAACACATGAAATATACAATGGTCTAACGTTGCTTGACATTTCTCTTCTCTAGTACACAAAGCACACGGGTCCTAATTGAATGGTAAATTTTCTGTTCAAGATGCTTGTCTCCTACGTCATATGCCGCTACATCCATTTACAGGTAAGGCGTTCTTTTGTTTAAGTATCGATCTCAAGGACTGTCTGGTGCCACGAACCGTCTTTATTCTACGAGAAACCAAAAATAAATAAAATTAAGTTTAAGGATCTAAAGAACCTGTCGTGCTGAGCCGGCGGTCCAATGATATTATTACACTTAGTTGATTACAACTTGAAGTTTATAATGGCAAATAAACTAGACTACGAGTAGTCCCTCATTTTTCTCAGGGATTGAGCGGGCGAGCGCGTGGTAATAACCTCCCGCGAGAGTCGCGTCTTCTCGCGGGAGGTGATTTCCACGTGCTCGCGCGCGCTCGCCCGCTCGATCCCTGATAAGAATGAGGGGACTACTCGTAGTCTACAAATAAACCGCCGTGACGAATTTAGAAAGCTGATGTTTCAAGTGTTAGCCCCTCAACGAAGCAAATGTGCTCCGATGAAAGGCTTACATTGACGCTTGAAACGGCAGCTTTTAAATTTAACGTAAATGAAAGGCACCCCTTTCATTCCCAAAAGTAGTCAGTATCGAATTACTCCTAATACAGCAATAAAGCGGTTTTTAATGTCGAAAAGTAATCCGGAATTACTTTGGTTTTGTTTTTTACGTTCTGCGATTGGTTTAAAAACTCGGGGCCCCTGCCTTAATATCACCCTCGTCAACCAAAGTCGAATTCGATTTGTTGAATTCAACCAAAAATGGTTTGTGAAAGTGTTCTATTGGCAAACGTATTAGTGTCAGTTGAAAGTTGGTCAACTAACCCAATCGAAAACGGTTATTTCCCAATAGAACCCGAGCTAAATATGATGTTCGAAAGCTTCGCACTGACTACTTACTAGCCTGCGTAGCTGGCGGTCTTAGTCACTGGTCTTGTTGGCGCGCGAAGTAAAAATTCGTAAGCGCGAAGCCGCAGACTCTCGTGGCGGGAGCTCGCGCCAGACTTACAAATTTTTACTTCGCGCGCCAACTACTTACATCACAGCTGTTGGTGACGACTTTAGTTTTTGTCTTCTCGGATGATGTTAGTTCCATGTCATTGTCTCCTTGCAGCTTAATGGGGCGGTCATCCTCTTCTTCCCATGCGCGGGAGTTGTAGCAGTGGATAAGTTATATTCTGGGTGATGCGCATGCTCAAAAGCCGCAAGAACTTCATCTGTACAGGGTCCATGTTGTATTCAATCTACAACAAAAACAAAGCGACCCGAAAGGAAATCTCGTGGAACTGCTTCAATCACTGATGATACATGCGCTTAACATCAAAGCATAAAGGAGCTACGTCACGGATGACGAATCTTGAAATTAAAAAATTGGCCAATTCTTTCAAAGTCGCCATTCCCAATCCGTCTTAATCTTCTTCCATCATCGACTATCCTTGACGGATTGAGAACGTCACAACTTGCAACAAAATTGGCCATTTTTTTCAAGATGCGCCAGATTCAGTGACGTAGCTTCTTTGAAGTTGAACGCAGAATGTTGCTACTCACAAGCTTGTACGTCTGGGTGAACCTCACTTGATCCCGTGCTGAGACCTCCGCCCTCATCTTTGTGATCTGTGCTGGAAATACGAAGTTTGACTTTCTAAACGTAATTTTTCACGTTGTTATTGCTTAATAGCTGTGTGTTGGTATGTAGATTTATGTAATCCTGTATTTTCCGTCGGTATGTCGGGTTTTACGGTAATCATGTTATGAAATTGAATATTTAAGGAGTTTGTCAAGTTGGGAGTTGTCATTTCGACGGCATCTCGCGTTTTTGATGCGCTTCACATCACGAAAATTTACTTTAGTACATTAAGTTTTTATATGTACTCTAGTAATACGTGACTCGCAGGCCCTCGCGAAGCTTTTGTTGCCTAGTAACGGGCACGCCTGCGATTTGATCTGCAAGGTTTCCAAGAATCGCTGCAAGGTTTCTGAGAATCGCCGGACGAAACGCCGTGTGTTTGCTATGCCACCGATGTTTGGTTTCGATTGTGAGTTCGCCATTCGTCTCTCGAGTTCTGTAATAAATTGTAGCGCTCTTGTAACTGTTTTCCCACTTTCCGTCTCAATGATCTGAAACTCACCTCGTGCTTTTCGTAGGTAAAATCTTCTTCGCAATATCTATACAGGCGAATTATTTTCAGACACAAGTCTTTCGCGTCTTAGCATGAAAACTAAGCGCATATGTTGATCGTACTTTGAGAAATTCCTGAGTCGTCTTTCCTTTTCCTGTTGTTTGATAATGGATTTAATAAAGCCGGGTTTCTTTCACAAATGACCCCTATATAAATTTGTTCGATAAACAAACTTGGAGTAAAAATTGTTATTCTTCAGCAGCCGTTCCCTGTTTTCTACATTTTACGTGTACAAAGAAAGATTACGTCGAAGTCAATGTTATCAAGCAAAGAAAAGGGGGTTTAACAAAAAGAATCCGGCCCTGGATTTGAACCGAAAAAAAAAAAAAAAAAAAGAAGGACCATGTCGGATTTGAACTCAACGCCCATCAATCCCGAAGATCAGATTAAAAAGTTAGCTCAGCCTTAAGCCATTAGGCGCACGATCCGTGTGAGCGTCATGTCTATCTCCCCAACTTCCACAACAAACAATAAATATGACCGTAAAGGCCACAAGAGCGGATTGCTCTAGCGTCAGCTCTTGGGGGACAGAATTATAAACCTCGCTACGCGAGGTTCGGCCTCGCTTCGCGAGGTAAATCTGTATACTAGTACTACGTGACTCGCAGGCCCTCGCGAAGCTTTTTTGGTTGCCTAAGAACGGGCACGGGCCTGCGATTTTGATCTAGCAGGTTTTCAGATCGCTGCAAGGTTTTCTGAGAATCGCCGGAGGAACGCGGGGGGGGGGGGGGGGGGTTTGCTATGCCAACCGGTTTTTGGTTTCGATTGGAGTTCCCATAGGCTCGTCTTTTCTCGATATCTGTAATAAATTGTAGCGCTCTTGTACTGTTTTCCCACTTTTCCGTACAGAATGATCTGAAACCACCTCGCTTTCGTAGGTTAAAATCTTCTTCGCAGCATATAGATCGCGCGAATTATTTTGAGACACAAGTCTTCGCGTCTACAATGAAAACTAAGCCATATGTTTGATCGTACTTTGAGAAATTCCTGAGTCGGTCTTTCCTTTTCATGTTGTTTTTTGATAATGGATTTAATAAAGCCGGGGTTTACTTTCACAAATGGACTCCTATATAAATTTGTTCGATAAACAAACTTGGAGTAAAAATTGTTTATTCTTCAAGCAGGCCGTTCACTGTTTCCTACATTTATACGTGTACAAAGATTACGTTCAGAAGTCCAATGTTTATTAAGCAAAGAAAAGGGGTTAAAAAAACACGTAACGGCCTGGATTTGGAACCGAAAAAAAAAAAAAAAAAAAAAAAAAAAAAAAAAGACGGACCATGTCGGATTTGGAACTCACGCCCTCAATCACCGAAGATCAGATTTTAAAAGTTAGCGCGCTTAAGCCATTAGGCCACGAGCCGTGTGACGTCCCATGTCATCCCCTCAAACTCCACAACAAACAAATATGACCGTGAAAGTCCCACACGAGAATTGCTCTCGCGGTCAGCTCTTGGGGGACAGAATTTATAAACAGCCCGCTACGCGAGGCCTTCGGCCTCGCTTCGCGAGGAATTAGTAAAAACACTACTTGTATTAAGGCATGCATAAGGACTGCCGTTTGTGTCCTGATCATAAACGTGATGGCCTCTTTCTACTTTTTTTATACTAAGTTAGAAATTATTTTGTTGTCGTTTCACTGCAGAGGTGATTACGACAACAGACGTTTATTTAAGCACGGTAAGGCATTTGTGTGAAAATGCAAGTTTGCGAAACAGATAAAACACAGCAACTTACCATTCTCTTTCTTTGGATGTGACGCAAGCTCGTTTGTTCTCAAAGTCACAGTGTAAATGAACTCCGCATCACTGATGGCAACCTTCATTGGGGTCTATCCAGTAATAACACTGCATGTGTGTGACAACGCCAAAAAATTACAGGTCCATATTCTGGTTTTAAGAAGATTAACTACATCAAATAACTATATGAACTTTTTATTCAGTGGTGTGTGTTTATAGGTGGAGGAGGTATTACCATGTAGTGCCTAGGGAATATTGTTGAGACCAAAATAAGGTCCACGGTATGCTATTGTTTGCACTAGGAAATAGTTCGTGACCACCTCGTCTTCGCGTCGTTGTGAGACAAGTTACAACGAACACTTTAACACGGGCTTTAACACGCCACGTAGAATAGAATAGAATAGAAAACGTTTATTTATGTGGTCAAGCCTTGGTAGCCTGGGAAAATCCCATACTAATTTGGGGACACAAAAAAAAAAATATAGATAACTAACAATTGAAAATATTAATAACTGTGTAAAATATAAATTAATAATAGTATAACAAAATCTAATACTAATCATACTAATCATACATCTAGTAGTGACTGATCTAATAATCTGTACAGGCAACACATAAAAAAAATTCGTTGGCTGCGGTCGTTTTCCGCAATAATTGCAGTGAAAATTAGAAACTTGGATTCTACTCCGTGCAACTCCTGCATTGACAACGAAAACATTGCGACAACTTGTGTCACAAAAAACTTGGCGAGATAAGTTGCACGAAAACAAAACAAAAAAGCAGTGTAACAGCGCCTTAAACTAACTAGGGGCAAACACTCCCCAAGAAATGTTGCAGCGTTGCCTTTAATTGTTGAGAAATGGAGAAACAAGACACTTTCTACTACTTTAGTCAACGACTGCCGGCAAAAAAAATACGTTGAAGGCAAGATTATTTTATGTTATGTGGACCATTTCGGCAACGTTTCCTTGGAACTTTCTCGGCAACAGAACTTGCGATAAAGAAAAAAAAAAAGAGACGAAAAGAAGTAAACAAAAAAGGATAAAATCACAAAAAAAGAAAAAACACAAAACAGAAACAAACAAGAAAAAATAAACAAATAGGGAAAAAAAAAAAAACAAAAAAAGAGGCCAATAGACCATTTTACAGTTTCCGTGAAATGTTTACCAAGGCCTCTGTATGAAATCGAGGTTAGGGGTTGACCATGCAATGAGATGATAGAGATCAGAAACTAGTTTATTTAATAACAGAATAATTTAGCATTTTGAGACTTTTGTTGTGATACAAACCTTCCTTCTTTTCAAATGTAAATTATTCTGTTATTAAGTAAACTAGTTTCTGATCTCTATCATCCTCATGGTCACCCCTAACTCTCGATTTCAGTGTAACAATGTTTTTAGCAATCATTAAACTCACCGCTTTTTCGCTTATGACGTCACTATCAAGCTGTAGGTCGCCTTCAGGAGCTCGGGCGGGGATGATATTTGCTGCCTTTCTGTCAGTTTGTAGTTGTCCCCTCCTGATTTTCATAACCATCTCACAGACCTTTTTCAATGCAGGAATCTGAAAGGAGGTAAAGAAAAAAAAAAATTACTTGACAACGGAGGACAGGACAGACATCTAAAACTGTCTTCAATCCATTCATATGTTAACATGGTTTTTGGAGTTGTTTCAGTGTGCAAAACGTCCGGGGGGTGGGCCTCCCTATACATGGACTATAGCGGGGAAGCTTCCGCGCTAAAGGGGTCCTTTTTTAGGCTCGAGGTATATGAAAGGAAGAGATTTCACGAGTTGAAGTATATTAAGGGTAGGGAAAACTGTCATTTGCGGTGTTTAAAAGGGCCTTTCAAAATATCTCCCCCGGGAAAAAAAAAAAAAACAAGACCCCCCCCCCGGCACCTAACGGCTGATTCATCCAATATTTTAAGGTGCTATTCAAGCGAGAAAAGTTTTAGTAAGAAAAGGGATGCAGGTTTTCACACTATTAGGTATGTGAAAGGGGTACCATTTTTCTATTGAAGGGTATATTCCAGGGTTTACGCTTTTCAGTCCAAAAATGGTATATAAAGGGTAAATGGTTTGTTGGACCTCGGGCGGAGCATCCCTCCCGTATAAAACTTTGTTTCAGTACCCCCCCCCCCCCCGCCCCGGGGAAAAAAGTTTCTACTGAGCTCACGTTTATTGCTTAGGCTCAGCGTAAACGATGATGGCTAGCTTCAGTTCCGGACGTGAAGTTTTAATTGCATGACTGGTGAAAACAACTCGAAGAAAACCAAACAATGACAGTTTTAACTAAGGTAGAAAAACACGCAAAGAGGTAATAATAAAGCACAGGAACAAGGATGGTTAAGATTGGGTGAAGATTGAGACGGATTACGAACGACGACTTTGAACAATTTAGGCTCCATTTTTCAAGTTGTGCCGATCCGTGACGTAGCTCCTTTAAAACTGGGTTGCCATGGCATTTCTTTCAATGTTAGTTTTGGAGAATTGGGTTGTACAACAACACAATATCTATCGAACCCTAGTTTGATAGAGTTTTTCCTATATTCCCATCACCTATCTCCTTAATACTGTATTGATACTGTAAGGAGAAATTGGATATCGATCACTTCTTGGTACAGATTACCTCTAATAAAGGAGTTTTCCTTCTGAGAGCTGGTTCTCTGCGGAAATAAATACACAAATAGATAAATAACTGAATTATTCTGTAAGTTGATCGGTCCGCAATGCGTACATGCATGTATATGTTGCTGAGTGAAACAGACATCAAGCGGGAGGACAACGATTTTCTACTTGAACAAGTTCGTCACGGAATCATTATTAAGCACAGGACGTTTTCTGAGCTCCACGGATGGCAACCCGAAGTCGAATGTTTCACACCTTCTTTTGGCGCGTATTATCAAGTTTCCTCATACCTAATGTCCAAAGTATAAATGCCAAAACCAGTGCTTTCCAGCTCATTGGTGGGAGGTGAAAGCCAAACTAAAGCCAACAAATGCAATGATACGTTCCCATAACCGTGTTTAATTTGTGCATCATGCAAAACGACTACACAACCCATCAAGAGCCGCGCATTATATGATCAAAACGACTACCACAACCAATCAGAGCGCGCGTTATATTATTCAAAATGACTACACAACCAATCAGTAGCAGGGGGCGGGGGGGCGTTTATATGAACCAAAATTTTACTTTCATTCAAACTTGCATATAGTTAAAATGTATTACCTTTGTGCCGGAGTACAGTCGATAGTTTTGGCAGCGGCCCCTTGTTCACCAGACCCTTGTGAATCTACACAATAAGAGTTAGAGCGTTAGCACTGCCTCAAGTTAATGAAAATACCGCAATAATTCTTCACTGAAGGCAGTATATACATAAACCTGCACACTGAGAGAAGGGCTAATGCCCGAAACGTTTGTGACTATTCACTATATGAAACGTTTTCTTCTCTATTTTAGTGTTTTTTTTTTCGTTTTATTAGTTATTTTTGATTTGACTTATCCATACAACCTGTTCGTGCAATGGTTGTTACGTTTAGCCTGCGAGCAGGCTCACAACAAACTGCACGCGCGAAAACGAGCCGGCTTGCCGGCGATCGGCGCGGCGGGAGGGCGAGTTTCGTCGAGCCATGGTTCGTCATTGTTTGGTTCAAATACCAGTGGCGAGACCCAAACGAGTCTAATATGTCACCGCAGCGTGCGACTAGCGTCTCAAAATTGCACTTGTCAAGAAAACAAAGGAAAACTAGGTCAATACCATTCCGTCCGTGCTCAGTCCCAGATATCTTCGTGAACAATTTTTTTTTCCTGATCAATTTTTTTTGTCACTCGCGATTGGTGCTTTTTTTCGTTGGTTATTCTAGTCTTCGTATAAGCTTTTTTTAGGGATCTTATGTTTCTGATCATCAATAACCATAGTCTCCTTCGCAGCTATTGTTTCAAAAGCGTTTCAGCTCGCCTGCAATCTTAGCTAAATAAGAAGAACTACGCTAAGACCTTACAAGTGAATCATCAGATAATCTAAAATGGACAACAATTATTTAAGACAAAAGCAATAATAGATTAGAAGGAGTAACTAAAACACTTACAAGTGGACTAATGAGGTAACTTCCCAGGGGTTCCCTGAAAAATGAAGAAAATCAGAATCGTTAATAGAAAACACAGAGCGACTAGGACTATCCATACCCCCCCACCCCCACCTCCCCCCCCCCCCCCCCCTCCTGAAACCACGATACTATGCTCATACCTGTGGGCCTGGTGGACTGGGAGGGCCTGGGTCACCCTAAAAAAAACACAAGCCAGTACGTGATTTCAACAAGCTAAAATACGAATTAGTATAGGGTAATCGCCCATAGGGGCCGAGTAAAATTAAGGATTAATATCACGCGTGGTTTCAGAAATTTGCAAATTCTGAAAACACGATTGATTATTAACTCCTTTAATTTTACGACATCGGGTCCGTCTTCGTCAATCTTCGGGAGACTATCGGATCATATTTTGCTGACCTTACGATCACGTTTCGAAAATCTTTTCAGCCGAAATCTTCGGAAGTCCGTTCGGGGTGAACTTTGCACTTGCTTCGGTAAGTCCTCGGGAAATGTTCGGAAATCTTCGGAGTAATTTTGCCCTGGGCAAAACCAGAAATTAACGAAAAATGCCCTCTGTCCTTAACGCAATCAGAATTCATTAAAAACTACAGTTGTTTGACTCACCTCCATTCCTTCATTTACCCTGAAAACGAAAATAAGTAAGAATGAGTTAGTTTATAATGTTCGCTTCTTGACCGGTTGGTGAACGTTATTACACCATTACAACTTTTTCAAATATACGTTACGTGGCCACGTTTCCCAGCGTGGTTGCCTCGATGGTGTAGTGGTCATCACGCCCGACAAGTAACTTAGGGAGACGTGAGTTTGATTCCCGCTCGGAACATGTTTGTAGGGAGGATGGGAGCGTGTGTTTGACATCATGTTTGCCACAGTTTAACATCTGTGGTTGTAATTTTCATTGTTAATTATTTCAAACGATTGCTCTTTACGTGTGTATATCAAAATGAAATCAAAAAGGCATAATTAGTTACTAGAAGAAAGTTAATTTTGATGCGAATGAAAACTAGAAAAGTAATCCGTTTTTTTAATGAAATGAATGCCGTTAAATATTGCCTGAGAATGGAAGATGAATTTTTCAGAACCAATTGAAGCCGAAGGGTTTGTTAACCGATAGAAACTGGATCTCAGTCATGGTCAGTCATTCCCTAGCAAAATCTTTCAGTTTATAAGGTACACCGCGGCGCGATGAACCGCTATGAAAGAACAAACTAATAATCTAGCCATCTTTAATTTTATTGTTTGGCTGTTATAAAACTATCACGAATAAAGATTAATATAGGATATATTGTATACATGTATGCTATTTTGCAACCTCGTTCCCAGGTCACTCTTCCTTCCCGCCCAAGAAGAGAGACCCTGGGCACGAGGTTGGCAATATAGTCCCTTAATTAGCCTTATGAAACTTTACTTCCCATAGGTTCCGGTATTCAATTAAAGACATATAGAAACATTAAGAGACAAAATAAAACCTATCATCAAACCACATAACAAGAGATTATCTTACCGCTGAGGCCACGTTCACCCTACAAACAAGAAAGAAAACACAAAAACAGTTACTAGACCTTATGAGCTTCTGGAAACCGTCAAGAATGTGTAAGAAATTATTCTACGATATATAAAGATAAAAAAGAAAACTATACTGCAAGGAAGTGAAACCAACTTTAAATCAATTTCAAAGTAAAGACAAGAAATCAATCGACTCACGCGGTGTACCAGGAATACGCTGAGGTCCAGTAGCTCCCTGAAATATGAAATATGAAAAGATAAGGCCAGATATGAACAATGAGCATTCTTAAAATGAAGTTGACTGCTGACATAGATAATTGACTTGTGTTGACAGACAGCCTAATTTTAATTAGTTAACGTCCATAGCGCCTTATAGACCTAGCTAGCCAACCCAGCTAAACCATCACAATTAGTGCACTATGCACTAAAAAACAAATTACAATGCTGCTGCATTTATAAAGCACACTTTCCGTGGTGTATATGTATTTCAATATGCGCTTTACAATTGAAAATCAGGGTTAAAGATTAATAAATAACATTAATAATAAACTTTATTTAACGAGGGAAAAAACACATAACAGCCAGTGGCTGACAAAACTGTGGCCACTCCTAAAATAATTAAAATTACAATGGCAGTCGCTATCAGTCCATTCGCATTCATTCATGTTGTCTCCCCAACCCACCCAACCAACCGTTTCGACAACGTTCGTGACAATACGTTAAAATGCGTGATAATGCGTTCGTTCGACAATGCGTGATAATGCGTGACAATTCGTGACGTTCGTTCGTGATAATGCGTTCGTTCGACAATGCGTTCAGTTCTCACAATGCGTGTCACTTGCGTGACAATGGCGTGACCAATACGTGACGAAATGCGTGACAATGCGTGTGATAAATGGCGTGACGTTGACCTCGTATCTCCTGGAATTCCTTGTGGGCCAGGCTCTTCATTGGGAACCTTCTGAGCCCTGCGAGAATAAAACAAAAAATAAAAAACAGTTGATGTAATAAGATTTGTTTGCAATGGTTTTATATTACAGACGAGATGTTTCTTTAAAAATTTACTCACTCCATGACCACCACGGTGGAACCGGGGGGCCATCCTAGTACCATTTCGTTTCCAGTGTCTCCTGCCTCGCCCTGTTAAACTAGCAGGGATATAAAAAATGGCAGCTAGTTTAGTACTCTGTCGGGCAGACGATCAATTTCTGTCACTGTAGCGTCCTGCAAGCTTGTGACTATGACTTCTCCTTACCAACTTACATACATTTCTTTTAATGTTAGCTCCAAGAATTAGTGTTAAAAAAAAAAAGAGGAAAAAAATTAGTGCTACATCAAAGGACAACTTTCCCTTGTTGATGATTTTTTTCTTTACTCTCATCACCTGTCTGCTTGCCAATGTATTGATTTGTAAGGAGGAGATACCGTAAAAGCTCTATTAAGCTCCCGGGGGGCTTATTATTTAATTTCAGGCCCTTTCAAGAAGGGGGGGGGGGGGGGCTTAGTAGAGGGGGGGCTAATAGAGATGTTGGGCTTAATTTCAAATCATAAATTTTCAAGAAAAATTCACATTAATTTTTTTCAAACTTTACTATTACACCACTAACTAGAAAAAAAACTAAAACAACAAGAAATGGGTTTTTGTATGACCGTCTTACCAAAGGAGAACGTCATTTATACCCTAACTCGACGATTAGTTCTGGAAATTAAAGACCACGTTTCAATACAAAGTGACTGCAAAGCCCGCGAAACATCATTGCTAAAAAGTCATTTACATCAAGCCTGACGGGGAAGATGGAGGGGGGGGGGGGCTTAATAGAGAGAGGGGGCTTATTACAAAATCTGACTTCCAAAGCGGGGGCTTATTAGATAGGGGGGCTTAATAGAGAGTGGGGGCTAAATAGAGCTTTTTACGGTATTTCTATATTCACCTCTAAACGCACTTTGCGTCCTATCTTTCCTGACTTTCCAGTGTAACCGCCATCTCCTGCAATGTATCGTTCAAGTCATGAGATGACCCAAACGTATCATTCTCGTTAGAACCAGTTTAACCTGAATTCTAAACCCGTCAGTCAAGTCATCGACTTTTTATGCCAACCAATTTCGGCGGAGATAAACACGTAAACACATCGAGGCTGCTTTATGCATCTGTTGACGTTTTGTGCAACGCCGTCGGGAGACAATTTGCACGAAACGTTAACCGTCACATAATGCCGTTCGCGTGACAAACTCGTTTTCCCAAGACAAGTTGGCTGATGCAACAGTCGCAGGAAAACTCAATTCCACTTTCTTACAAAACGATTGCCAGCAGACTTGGCGAAGTTGTATCGCAAGGAGCATAGTTTAATAGAGGGAAATGGTTATTAAAGCCCAGCGCAAAGTTCTTTTGTTGATTATGTTTTTTGTTCACTATTTTGGGGGTTTGACCGTGCACAAAACCTGACAAAAGACAATAGGTTGGTTACGTGTGTTCAAGCAACTAACCATCTAAAACGTTGCAATTACGTAATTCATGCATAGTGTATGAGCTCAAACAAAAGATGGTGCACGGTCATGGACCTTCCCAACATAAATCTTGGCCTCTTTTGTTTGCTCCTTTGAATTTGGCCTGGGCTTCATAACCATTTCCCTCTATTTAACTATGCAAGGAAGTTGCGGCTTGTGTACGGTATGTTACTTTCCACAGGGAATGGTCTCGTGCAACTTTCTCTAAGTTTTCGAGAAAGTTGCGAGACAAGTTTTTTTTTTTTTTTGTTTTTGTGCGAGACAAGTTTCTTACAATTGGAATTGAAAGATTGCATTGCGTAACCATCACCTAAACTGTGTCCAAATGCCAACTGATTTGATTGGGTTAGTAACTTTTTTTTGCACTGTATTGGGAATATAGCACTTGATCATTTGCATATTCTGGAGCTAAATAGGCCTTTTACCCATCCTCGTTTTCCCAGAACTCCTCGTTTTTCGGCTTTTGAGTCCGGAAACGCGTAGCCCTGGTCTCGAGGAAAAAATCGAAATTTTTTCATTGGCTGATAAAAAATGAATGCGCAACATGAATTAATGAATGGATTGTCCCCGAATTTTCGGACATCCGGTAACGGCTTAGACCAAGAGCCTCCGTTTCGCCAACCACGTGGACCAAAAGAACCGGGGGGGACATCTGGGAACGAGAATGGCCATTACCAGAGATTGCCTTTTGCTCTCTTTTAAGGGCAAGTGGCAGTCAATACTTTTCATCCACATGTGACTTTCTGTTAAAACTTACAACGGATGTTGCGTTCTGTATATTGTGCTAACTATTTATTTCGTAATGAATAACGAACAAGAATGTAACTAGAATTACAAACAACACTATCCGTGTCTGAATAAATCTTCGGTTCTCGGAAAGTCTTCGGATGAAGTTCGGAAATCTTCGGACGACTTCGGGTAATCTTCGGAAGTCATCGGGTGATCTTCGGAAACTTTCGGAAGGCTTCGGTTCAACTTCGCCATCTTCGGCATACCTCGTATGACCGTCGGGAGGCCGTTAGGGGTCTTCGTACTAGTTCGGAAATCTTCGGAAATTGTAATTTGCACTGGTGTTACACTTTTTGCGCTGGTGTTACACTTGAACTGCACTGATCTTAGCGAATCAGAATGGAGTAATTGTCTAGTATTAACTCTAAATCTTCCGAAACTTAATAACGAAGAAGATGTAACCGCAATTTGTAGACAACCTATCCGTGTCTGCACACTAATGGCTGATAGTCTCCTGGTTGCCCATCTTCACGCAGATCTCCAAACTTCACCAACAATACCCTGCGTACGAATAAGTATACTAATAGCGTATTTGCATTACTATGACTGAATAGTAAGTAAATATTAGCGTTATTTGCATGACTATGACTGAATAGTAAGTAAATAATAGCATTATTTGCATGACTATGACTGAATAGTAAGTAAATAATAGCGTTATTTGCATGTCCATGACTCCGCCCCACACACTTTTACATCCACAGTTTACACTTCTTTAGATGTTAATCCAAGAAAAGATCAGAACGTTGTCAAAAAGATGTCCAAAGATGTCAAAAATTAATGATAAAAATGTCAAGTGAAACCCTGTAAGGTGCAAATCACTGCAATAGCTGTCTTTGAAACACAACTTTAAAGGAGCTACGTATGTCACGGTATTTTAAGTCATTTTCTGATGCATGTGCAAAATTACTTAAATTACTTTAAATTACTCAAATTGAAGAAATTATAAACCTCAAAATAATAGTTTACTAAAGTAGAAAAACACCACAGAAGTGACAATAAACCAAAAAGGAACAAGGATGGTTAAAGGATGGAGAGGATTGCGAACGACGAACTAGTAATGTTCCTTCAGATAATATAACCCAGTGATCCAGATAAGAGAGGAATCTCAGGTCAAAACCTGACAAGGTCGGCTACCTGACCCGACACATTTATGGAAAACTTCAGATGATTTGGTGAGGCCCATTGATGATTTTCTGTATTCTCATCACCTGTCTGCTTGATAATGTATGGATATTGTAATGAGAACTTAGATATGGATCACTCTTTCTTACCTCGGGTCCCTGAGCTCCTCTCTTCCTAAGTCACCGTTACTACCTGGGTCTCCCTGAAAGAAAGGAATTAAAATTTACCCACAGCACAAACATGAAGTAAATATCCACTGTGCAATAACTTACCGGCGTTATGCGCCTTCTGGTGCAGAGAGAATTATAGCCTGCGTAGCAAGCGTTCCTGTACGAACGAAGAGCTTTTTCTGCATTCTGGCCGCGCGAAAATTACTCTCGCCCCATTTTCGCGCGGCCAGAATGCAGAAAAAGCTCTTCGTTCGTACAGGAACGCTTGCTACGCAGGCTAAAAGAATTACGGTAAAGTCATAGGAATAACTTATCAATGAAGTGAAACTGGAGGGTGCCTAGCTTGTATCGGCTAACAAAGCTTGAGGCTGAAATGTTTTTCAAAAAATTAATGCCGTAATTGCCTGAGAATGGACGTTTCGAGGGCATTTATAACATTTTCAGAACCAATTGAAGCCGAAGGGCTTGTTAGCCGATAAAACGGTGATCCAGCCATGCAGTCATTTCCCAGCAAAATCTTTCAGTTTATAAAGGTACATCGCGCGCGATTTTGTCTTTGAACGTGACGCTTCAAGTGAGATTTTTAACTTCAAGGTTATTTTCAATTGTTGTAAATACTTTTAGTAGCCTGTGGGGTAAAATAAAGTTTGTTGTTTGTATGGCAGTTTGCAAAGTTTGAAATATTTGGAGGATTTCTATGGAAAAATGTTGTCGGAATCCGGTAATTTTTTGTCCACACAAATCTTGTTAACAGGCAATTCCCGAGTTACCTTTTGCCTCTGTTTCAATACGAGTCCTGGTGCGAAACCATTCAAATGAAAATGTGTTTGATTTGCATGAAAATGAACTTGTGAGTAAAACACATTTTCACATGAAAGGATTTGTACTATGACTCGTCTTGAAAGAGACGTGAAAGACAACTCGGAAGAAGCCTGTTTTTTTTTCAAACCATGATCAAATCACACACTTATAAACATTAGTGGTCTCAAAATTGGCAACCTTGCTAATAGAGTCCTTTCGAGATATTAAAATTCAGCTTGGTAGCGAGGCTGAGAGGACACAAGCATGTTTATTCTTTCTTTTGTTTGTGTCCTCTCAGCCTCGTGATCAAGCTGAATTTTAATATCTCGAAAGGACCCGATTTCATCACACTCTTTCTATTTCTGGCATCCATTTTGCACTACCACCTTTTAATGATTTATGATAGACAAGGTCACGTGACAGGATATTCCTTACCGCTTCACCAGTCAACCCAGTCTCCCCTCAACACCGGTTGCTCCTCTCGACCCAACAGGTCCAGTTACTCCTGAAGTACCCGCGGTTCCTCTCTCCCCCTGATCACCCTACAAAGAAATCAACCACACAAAACAGGTTAAACAGGCTGGGCTAAACGCAATACAATTCAGTCAGTGTAAATAATAACCAGTTTCATCAGGTTTGTGTGTTTTGTTTGGCCTGCACTGTTTGTACTAAATTTAAGCATTCACGAAATTATGCTAATGTATGTGATTATGATAATGCGTGTAATTATGCTAATGTATGTAATTATGCTAATTCATGCAATTATGGTAGTGTGTATAATTATGATAATGTATGTCCTTACTTCTTCTCCATCATCTCCAGCCGCACCATCCTCTCCATCAGCACCGTTGGGACCCTAATTTAGTCGCATAAATTAACATTAGAAGACAGAAGGTGATTTACACTAGTACACTGTTGAAGGGATTAGTAAATTTTTTTAAATTAATAATATCCAGTTTTGACCAGCCATACTTGGTTTTCTAGTATTTATTTTGCGTTTTTTAATAACATTACCGTAGCAACGTCGACCCTCGTTATGTTCGGATTTAGCAGCCATTTCCTATCGCTGCTATTTGTGTGGGCAATGCGCTGACTTAACGCCATTTCAGTGAGTTTTTAAAGGAGCTACGTCACGGATGGCGCATCTTGAAAAAATTGGCCAATTTTTTCAAGTTCGCCGTTCGCAATCCGTCTTAATCTTCAACATCCTCAACCATCCTTGTTCCTGTTTGGTTTATTATCACCTCTTTGGTGTTTTTCTACCTTTGTAAACTAATATTTTGAGGCTTTCTTCAATTTGAAGGTGATTTTGCTCTTCGCAGAAATGACATAAATTATCGTGACATAGCTCCTTTTAAGATTCGACGAGACTGAAATGCGGCGTATAACTGGGCCTTAGTGCTAATATGTCAATGAGTGGTTGTTCGCTTGTCTCACTGTTGTTACTCACTGGTTCTCCTTTTGACCCGTCTCTGCCTGGTATTCCTTGTGCACCAGGGTAACCCTGAAATGTTTATCAAGAACATTAACTGTCGAGTATAAGAATACAAAATCCCGCAGGAAAGTTTAACATTCTACTATTCATGATGTGCTAAGTAGTTGCTAAACGCCATAATCAAAACTATAACAAAATTCTCGAATCTGATTGGTTATCAGCAGGCGCGATTTGAACACTAATAGGACAGTTTACACGTCATGCTTGTAATTGGACAGTGTAATTGGACAGTACGCGTCATTTGCGCGCGCTGTCCTTTGCTCGTGCATGCATCTCGGTCAAAAACAAACTTGATTATTATGTTTTTATTCACGTTTAACGTCTTTTCCTCAAATTTTGTTATAGTTATGATTAATTGGTAACAGGACTGAGTGGAGTCCAATTCGGTCTGTAATCATACGAGTGATTAACAAAATCGGACGACCGCGCTTAGAATTGGACGACACGAAGTCCTGTTACCAATTAATCATAACTATAACAAAATTTGAGGAAAAGACGTTAAACGTGAATAAAAACATAATAATCAAGTTTGTTTTTGACCGAGATGCATGCACGAGCAAAGGACAGCGCGCGCAAATGACGTGTACTGTCCAATTACACTGTCCAATTACAAGCATGACGTGTAAACTGTCCTATTACATCGTCCAATTACAAGCATGACGCGTACACTGTCCTATTAGTGCTCAAATCGCGCCTGCTGATAACCAATCAGATTCGAGAATTTTGTTATAGTTTTGATTATTATGTTTTTATTCACGTTTAACGTCTTTTCCTCAAATTTTGTTATAGTTATGATTAATTGGTAACAGGACTTCGTGTCGTCCAATTCTGTCTGTATTCATACTCGTGATTAACAAATCGGACTCCCGCGAAGCGCGGTCGTCCGATTTTGTTAATCACTCGTATGATTACAGACCGAATTGGACTCCACTCAGTCCTATTACCATTATAAATAAACGCAAGGTTTAACTTTTTTAAAAGTTTAGCACGTACAATTTTTTTCGTAAAATACGAGCGCGCGCCAGTATCTTACGAAAAAAAATTGAACGTCTGTGAACAGGCGTGAACAGGCTAAAGTTAAAAGCAACAGAACATGGCACACGTGCTTACATAGCCTGATGTAAATTTTCGAATTTTCGAATTCTCCCAAAGTTTTTCAAGTGATTTTATCAGGCTATGTATAAAACAAGAAGCAGCTGTTTTCTAATTCGTTTATAAAACAAAGCCAACAAAATGCAATGATACGTCATAACCGTGTTACATAGCCTCATGCAAAACGATCGCGACTACACAACCAATCAGAGCGCGCGTCATATGATCAAAATGACTACACACCCAATCAGAGCGCGTGTTATATGATCAAAATGACTACACACCCAATCAGAGCGCGTGTTATATGATCAAAATGACTACACATCCAATCAGACCGCGCGTTATATGATCAAAATGACTACACAACCAACCAGACCGCGCGTTATATGATCAAAATGACTACACATCCAATCAGACCGCGCGTTATATGATAAAAATTACTACACAACCAATAAGAGCGCACGTTATATATAATAATTACCTGTGTGCCACTTTCACCAACATACCCGTCTAACCCCGGAGCGCCATTGTCACCCTACAGATTAAAAAACAAATTGTAGACATACAATGTTCAACGGAACTCTTAGTAAAAATGTAAGAAACTTCGTTGACAGGATCTTCAATATAATATAAATATAAAGTAAATAAGACTACACGGGGGTGTTTGGCTAACAGTTATAATACGGGCTGTGTGAGTGGGTGCGATAAGATAAGCATTTCACATCAATCCCGCAGAATTTACGTAAACAAATTCCCCGCTTAATTCTTACCACTTCACCGTCTGCGCCATCACTTCCAATTTGACCACCGGAACCTGTTGCACCCTAAATACAAACAAACATTCTTCAGTATTCATTACTTCTTACTTGCTATGGCTCCTATACCTAAGATATAACTAATGTAGTTGAACGTCTCTATCGTGCAACGTCATCACTAACTGACTGGTGTTGAGAAGTGGCCGTTGTAGGGAGGTTTCAATAGGAGTACGGTCGCTCGAGACGAAAAATCCCTGGGGCACTCCCATGTCAATAGACCGATTGAATTTGAATAACAGTACTTCAGAAAACCTAAGCCTCGCATTGATGGGAGAAATCCTTTGTCTGGAAACATAAGCACGAGGCTAAGGTTTTCTAAAGTATTGTTATTCAAATTCGCGCCATTTATGCAATCGGTGTATGGAGCGGGGATGCTCGTCGTCTCTTTTAGGGGTGTAAATTACGGACTATTGTATCACTTTGGGTGAAAACGAGTCTAAGGCAGGTTAAACTATCTCCCCAGCACTACAATTGGCAAACAGCACTGCTTATATATTTGCGCATGCGTAGTACGTACTTACCGAGCGGCCGAGATCTCCCTTCGGCCCGGCAGGTCCAGTTTGCCCACGGGTACCCTGATAAATAATTATAATACATTATAATATATTACATATATGATGAACCCTACAGTATGTGGAATGTTTGGCACATTTGAACCCTAGATCCCACGAGTAGCTCAGTGGTAGAGCGTGGGTTTGAGTCCTGTTGGGAGAACTTTTTCCGAGTAGCTATGTCAGGTTTTACATAGTTTTACCAAGCTTACAACAAGGAGCCCAAAAGTGTGACCACTTTTAATTAATTCACATTCTTTCGTGCGTGCAGACTATCCAATCAGAAGCCGAAGAATAGCTATCCTCGGCTTCTGATTGGATAGTATACCAGCACGAAAGAATGTGAATTAATTAAAAGTGGTCAGACTTTTGGGCGCCTTGCAACACATAGCATCATAGTTCTGATAATTTGGTGGTGACTAGTAGTGATATGTCCACTAATTGATCATTTTCTTAATTGTCATCACCTGTCTGCTTGACATTATCTTGACATGCGAGAAGAAACTAGATGTTGAATCAGATGATGAATTAAAGGATTAAGATTTGCTTACTGTACGTCCGTCTCCACCGGCGATTCCAGTTAAACCATCTGTTCCTGGCAAGCCCTGGAAATGAAACGAATCAATACAACAACTAGTCAGTCTTGAATTGGAAAATTATAATAACGCTGAAATAATAATCTAACGAACTAAGCGACTTGCAATTTATTTCCATTGAACACTTATGGCCTCCAGATAAGAAACGAAATCATCTTATTACAGCTTTCTAAGATAAGCTTTTCAGATTCTGAGTCCTTATCAATTTCATGGCGTAGATAAAACAGGCTTTGACATGCTTAGAGTGATGATTAGGAACTGAAATATATTCAAACTATACATGTTACTGTTTGTTAACGGTTGGCCGGGGAGTCCAGGCAGGCCACTTTTTCCAGGGTTTCCATGAGCACCCTAAAATATTGATAAATCACAAAATGACACCTGATTAACTGACAATACCTTACAATTCCGATAATAATCCCTGAGCTTGTGGTGGGCTTATTTTCCGGGGTTACATGTCTTCCTGCGCTTGTTTTCCCGCCCGTGACACCAGTTACATGTTTAACCAGCTTGCCGCAGGTTACATGTTTTCCCGCCCTTGACACCAGTTACATGTTTTCCCGTGCTTGCACCAGTTACATGTTTTCCCACACTTGCCACCAGTTACATGTTTTCCCACACTTGCCACCAGTTACATGTTTTCCCGTGCTTGCACCAGTTACATGTTTTCCCGCAATTGCCACCAGTTACATGTTTTCCCACACTTGCCACCAGTTACATGTTTTCCCACACTTGCCACCAGTTATATGTTTTCCCGCAATTGCCACCAGTTACATGTTTTCCCACACTTGCCACCAGTTATATGTTTTCCCGCAATTGCCACCAGTTACATGTTTTCCCACACTTGCCACCAGTTACATGTTTTCCCACACTTGCCACCAGTTACATGTTTTCCCGCCCTTGACACCAGTTACATGTTTTCCCACACTTGCCACCAGTTGCATGTTTTCCCACACTTGCCACCAGTTACATGTTTTCCCGCAATTGCCACCAATTACATGTTTTTCTGGTCTTGCACTGTTATGTTTATTACTGCTATAACATTAGTACCAGATGATACCTTTACAGCGGGAATTCCTGGTTGTCCTGGTTGTCCAAGCGATCCCACCGGACCCTAGCAAAACAAAACAAAACATAGCTTGCCTAATGAGATAGGTCAGCTGGGTTTTATTTAGCTTGTTTATCATGCTAAAGCGCATTGTTTTAGACTGAATTACTGTATTTCAACAGATTACCTTCGTGTTGTTCAATGCTTGTGCGGATCAATGTTTACAAAAACAGCTTCATGCATGTCTTTTGCATTCAAAACATCCCGCCTGTTGCAAGCTAATTAACAATTAGATTATTCGCTCTCATAGAAATTGAGAGCGAATAATCTAATTGTTTTAGTAAAAATCATAACAATTGTCTAGTATTAACTCTAAATCTTCTTCTAAAACTTCGGAGAAACGAGGAGAAACCGCAATTTTGTAGACGAACTCAAGCCACTGCACACTAATGGCTGATAGTATACGAGTAGCTCAGCCAATCAGATTGTCTCATTTGCATTAGTATACTAGTAACTTTTTACTAATTCCAGTTAAACCGTGAGAAAAATAAGCACCGTATTTCGGAAAATTGGTCATGTATCTAAGTAGAGAAAACAATGTCTCCTAAAATGCCGATCGATAAGGTCATTCAAAATAACAGCTGTCAGCTGTCAGCTGTCTAATACAATGTATCATGCATAACACACGTCACAACACCACGTGATTCAGTTACTCACAGGTGGTCCCTGAGCTCCTGATCGGCCAGCAGATCCAGCTTGGCCTCTGTATCCCTGGAAAATCAATCAATTAACTTCAGAGGACTTAAATAGTTGAGAGTTGATTGATCTTAAGGAGCACTCTTTTTATTGTGATTTTCCTTTATCAATTTCGCTTACAATGTACGGTTGTTATTCGCTGAAAGTTTTGATGTAATATATCAAACACGAGAGGAAGTGTTTCATCTGATTTCCAAACACCGAGAAGGGAGTTGAAAATACGATACATAGCGGAGTATTTTTGACAAAATTTCGAGGTGTTTGGACAGCCGATGAAACACTGTCTCGAGTGAAACACTGTCTCGAGTGTTTTGATATATCTTCTCAATCGAAACAAAAACTAAGAAGTAAATGGGAGAAATGAAATGGTAAAAATCTATGCCTAATCGTCCTTTGAACAACCGGGCCCTGGTGCACAAACCTTTGTTATGGAAATAAGTTGATTTGCATGACAATAAAATTCATTTCCATAACAAAGGTTATGCACCAAGACTCGTTTTTGAAACAGAGGCAAAAGGCAACTCGGGAATGGCCTATTGACAGCTTATATAAATAAATAATAAATAAACATTAATAATAAATAAGTAATAAATAAACATTAATAATAAATAAGTAATAAATAAACAATTACTAATGAATAAGTAATAAATTTACAAAGAAAAAGGAAAGATAAAATATACTGTAAAGGCTTAAGCATGCAATCAAATGTTACAAGAGAACAGAAGAGAATAGGAAGAGGGAAGGCGAAATGGAATATAAGAGGTTGGGTATTATGGGTTCAAACAGAAAGGCGAAAAAGGATTCAAGTCACTTAACTCCAGCACTTACCACAAAGCCTTCACTTCCAGCTTCACCTTTTTCACCTGATAAACCTTGATCACCCTTTGGAATACAAACAAAACATAAATGTTCTTTTGTTTGAAAACTGAAAATTGCTTGGGGGCTATACCGTCTGGGTCTATACTAATTATGTTATTGAAAACAAGACAAATTGGTGGAAGGGCGCTGCTAATACTTAATTCTAAATCAAATTGAGTTTCTGCGAATTATAATACCTTCCTAATTAGTCTCTTTTACCCAAGTATCGGCCATGCTACACAATCTGGAAAACTTTGCACCTACCGTAAAATTCCGATAACAACACCCCCCCCCCCCCTCCTTGAAAATATACCCTCCCCCAAAAATGTATTTATTTTTTATTTTTTTTTTATTTTTTTTTACCTTCCCCCCCCCCCCCCAATCTCAAAATTTATTACCGATAAGCGCCCCCACCCCACCCCCACCCCCACACACACACACACACACACACAACAAAAAAATCCTAAACACCCAAAATCATTCCGCGTCGTGACAGTGAGTATGCTCAGAGACTTATGATGTCCATTTGACAACTGTATTTTACTTGTTTGGTGTTTCATATCGTCAAGTTTTTACTATGCATAATTCTTGTATGCATCAATGATTAGCCATCTTCGCACAAATATTTTTTCCACCTAAAACTAGCTGCACTAACAGAATACACAAGCATCAAAAGCCACTCATTACCAGGCCTCCTGGTTCGCCTTTAGTTCCAAAAGGTCCATTATCTCCTTTGCGTCCCTGTAGAAGAACATAGAAGTATGGCGACAGATCATTTTCCGCTTGTGCACGGCGGCAACCAGGGCGCTCTCCCGCCCTGGCGGCAACACTTTGGAACGGCCTACCTGATCATTTGAGACTTGCAGTGGACCTGCCTTCTTTTAAGCGTGATCTTAAGACTTATTTATTTCGCCAGTATTTTCATTAGTCTTCTAATAAGTTATTAGTTTTACCTTGTGATGTAGACCAAATATTGCTGTAACAGCGCCTTAGAACTTTAGGATAATGTGCGCTATATAAGTCTATTATTATTATTATTATCATTATTATTATTATTAAGATAGTTCATGGTCCAGTATTTCCTCAAACGGTTTATTGATACCACAGCAAGCTGTGTGTAGAAGCATAATTGTCACAAAATTTCACAGGATCCAAGAGAAAATTGAAAACGCGATCCACTCATCAAATGTTGACCTCCATTTCTATCTTTGCCATCGTATGTAGTCCTCGCCTCTAATGGTTTATTTTTGTAGTGCTGTTCAAACATGGGCACGTGACCAGCACGTGACCCACACTATGGTTCCAGTATCAAGTAGTGACTAAGAGTATTACAACTCCCCCTGGATGTGATGCTACGCCATAACACTCGTGTTTGATACATGATTATAAACACTGGTTTAACCTGTTTGTACACTCGTGGTAAGCACTGGTTTAACCTGTTTGTACACTCGTGGTAAGCACTGGTTTAACCTGTTTGTACACTCGTTGTAGGCACTGGTTTAACCTGTTTGTACACTCGTGGTAAGCACTGGTTTAACCTGTTTGTACACTCGTGGTATTACGTTACCCGGGGGGGAGGGTACTAACCTTCTCGCCAGAATTTCCTTTATCACCGTCTTCTCCACGCGGCCCAGTTGGTCCCTAAAATAACATTTAAAATGAAAAAACAAAATGAAAAAAATGAAATATGATTTCTCATCTCCGCATGCTACGCATTCTTTTCTGGGAATGTTGCATTCATGGGGCTTAATGATGCTATGTTTCTACATATGACACACCTGCAATGTACATACCACCTCCTGCATTTTGATTGTCAAGTTGGCTCAACAATTTACTGGCAATCATTTATATACTTGCGCAGGGAAACGTTATAATGTGAAAGCAAGTTAACACACACAAGGACAATAGCAAGGCGCGTTTTTAGCCAGAACGGTGTCTTGGTGCCCTGTGGACGACCACTACAAATGTAGGGAAAATACACCCACTGAAGCTTTCACAATTTTATTGGGAACACCCCTCCAGGACACCCACTTTTCAATGTCTGGCTAGAAGCCTGTGGCCAGGGGCTTTAGCCTGAACCACGGACCTGTGAATCCAGAGTCCAATGCAAATACTAGAGACCTTACGCAACCACGACGCCGACGCCGAGGAAAACGTTGATTAAAAAATTAATTTGTATTTTACTTAAGAATATCGCGATAATCTAGATGCATTCAGTTTGTGTATCGGTGCCAGAGCTATCCTCGGCTGAATATGTAAAGATCGTACTCATTTCTAAAGAGGAAAAATTCGCCGTCGTAGTTCATGTCTCCACAAACGCAGAATTTGGACATTTCACGTTGTTGTTTTGCAGAGGACGTCTAAGAAATGTACCACGACTTATAACGCACGTGCAGAGCCATTGTACTGCGCATGCTCATTAAACGTTTTCTTTAGCGACGTTCTCGTTGCCGTCGTGGTTTGCGTAAGGGCCACAACGCCTCCCGCATGTATTTGTTATTTCAAATCATTAAATCGATGCTGCCTCCTCCACAGGCTTTTCGC